>BLBF01000026.1:6042057-6055406 GCA_015471245.1 Laticauda colubrina | reverse complement strand
TATATATAAAGTTTTCGCGAGTACTTACATGTGTGCAGTTCAGCTTCCTTCGGGTATTATACCCCCGTCATTGTAGTGCTTAGAAATATGCTGGCATAGAAATAGGGATGCAACATCAATGTCATTTTACTGCTCCAGATTTGTACATCGGTCCCTCTCTTCTGCCATTCAAGAAGATGTAGAAAATTGCTTTTTCAAAGATTTTTAGTGCCTAATCTGTATTAAAGGCATTGTATACTATATTATAAGTGAATTTTTTATTCACTGAGGAAATATAAATGCTTCTTTTATATCATTGTGCACAAACCAGAAACTAGGGTTTGGACTTTAAAGGTGTTTTTTGTTATAAATAATTAAATACATTGTAAGTATTGGGACTACAACTTACTCATAATTGTATTTATTTACATGTGTGTATGTTTACATGTGTAAGTTATCTTACTGTCAAAAATAGTCAACCTGTATTTTGAATCAAAATTTCTGAGGTTGGATAAATTAATTTTGAAATTCAATTACATTGCCAATTAAAGAATAAATTCTAACATTCTAGAGGTAGAAAATAGATATATTGCCATGTTTTCTGCAATTCATTTTGGTTTTTTGTGCTAGCACTTTTGTCCCACAATCAGTTTTTGAAGTACTGGTAGCAGTTTGCTCACTAGATGATGGAGGGTTGTCCTAAAATATGATGGATTGTCCCTTAATCTTTAATTTAACAGTTCAGTTGGTTTCTTTGTATTCTGGGCCCTGATCAAAATGTAATTCAATCACTCTTATCTTTACACATAAAGGAATGTAACAGAAAAATAAGTCTGGCACCCTGACAGAACAGAACTGGGTATCCTGGGAATTCTGATGTGACAATACAAACCTCTAAACTCAGTTATACTGTTTAGAAAGAAACCATGTATACTTTATATTTCCTTGCACTTACACTCTAGCAAACAAGTTTTATCATCCAAGTTCAATTTTGTAAAATGAGGAATAATAGCTTAATATTACAAAAATCTGTTTCCTAGCATCGTGGTACTCTTTCTATATGTTTATTTGTATGTCTCTTTGAGTTAATATTGGCAACTCTGGCAACTGATGGCAACTTTGCTCTGATCCCTGACAACTGCCTGGATCAGTCTGTAACATTTTCTTGAACAATTTTTTGGAATTGGTTTGTCATGGTCTCCTTCGTAGGGATAAAAATGACTGGTTCAAAGTCAGCCAATTGACTTCTTGCCTAAGGCACACCAGAGATCAAAATCCCCCATTTTCTGGCCTGATAACTTATCCACAACACAAAACTAGTTCAGGTTACACATTTTCATCGAAATAAGAGTCATTAGTTCAATAATGTTTATGTTATTTGTTGTGAACATTTAAGCATTTAGGAGAGATGTGCACACTTCAAATGTACAGTATTTAAGAGAGTGGTTTTTGTGGGACAGAATCTTTCATTACAGTTTGGACAACTGGAGTGTCTTATTCATTAATTCATTAATATAGTCATGTTTTTATGGTCACATACCCATTTGAATACCCAATGAGTAAATACAGATACTTTGTATGTGTGTACATGCACAGCATGTATATGAATTCAAATACAGAGATGTATCACAGAATCACTAAGTTTGATTTTACTGGCAACTGGTAGCTCCGACAAGCTAGAAAATCCTGGTGATACTCAAATTGTGATGTGTTTTTTAGTTTAATTTTATGGGAGGGGCCATCTTAAATGTAAGAAGATAAAGACATGACATAAATATAGTAGCTTGTGGTACTAAGCACCTTTTCTCAAGGTTGTAAGCATATAGGCTATAAATTTTACAAATATGTAACTTACAAATTTGGCAATATATAAAATAGTTTATATTTGAAAATCCATCCAATGATATGGACATATAAATACACACATTGTAAAGTGAGTATTAGTCGTCTGTGTGCCTTAATGCTTTTTGAAAGAAGAGTTTTGGTAAATTCATTAAGCAGCTTACTTACAAACTAGATTTAACGGCATAAAAGTATCAGCTTAAGCCCCTGTCACACTGCACCAACAGATGCAAAGAGGATGTAAAACGGACAAAAAAGCTTGCCTTCCGTTGGTTAACATGATGTATCTGTTCTGTACTCACTGCCTCCGTTTTGCTTCCTCTCTATCCGCCCAGCATCTGTTTATAGACATTTCATCCGCTCAGAAAGTTTTGAGCTGCTCAAAACTTTTGCGTGGAAAATGTATCCAATTTGTCCGTTCTGCATCCGCTACGCATCCGCTAGGCAACCGTTCTGCATCCGTTCTGCATCCGCTATATCCACTAGGCATCAGCTGCACATCCGCGCAACTCCATCCGCTCGGATGCAGAGAGGAAGCGGAACGGATGTGGAATGCATGCAGAACGGATGCCTAGCAGATGCAGCACGGAAACAAAGCATTTAAAACAGAAAAAACCTTTGCAGAGGGGACCTATCTTGGATATTAAAGATGTCTAGAGGATGCCTAGAGGATGCCTAGAGGATGCAAAGGGACACCTATACTGCCTATAAAAAGGGGGAGCAACTCACCTGGATCTCACTTTCAGAACAGCAGCCCTGTGGTGCAGACCTCTGCAGCCTTCATCTGACTCTTCCTCTTCCACAGCATCCAGTCATGTCCACCGTGGATCATTACAAAGTCCTTTTGGCAGGCACCATCCTTCTGCAACAGTGCAAAGCCATCTACAGGGTCTGTGAACTCTACTATGGGAAGAAAAAGAGGCGGCCAAGAAGCGTCTGGGTACGAAGATGGTTCACCAGAAGAGCAGAGTACGGACTGTACAACAAGCTGATGGTGGAGCTCAGGAACAAAGACACTCGGGCATTCCAGAACTTCATGAGGATGCCTCCAGCCATGTTTGACGAAGTTGTTCAGTGCCTGACACCCAGGTTGACCAAGGCAAACACCAACTTCCGGCCCAGCCTGGAACCTGGGCTCAAGGTGGCACTCACTCTGCACCACCTGGCCTCAGGGACCACCTACAAGAGCACGGCTGGAGGGTGCCACACAACACCATCAGCATTGTGGTCAGAGAAGTGGTGCAGGCCATCATCGAAGAATACAAGGAGGAGCTCCTCCAGTGCCCCTCCACTGAAGAAGGCTGGAAGAAAGTTGCAGAGCACTGGTATCAGAAGTGGAACTTCCCCCACACCGTTGAGCCATAGATGGGAAGCACGTGGCCTGAAAAGCTCCAGCCAACTCAGGGTCCTCTTATCACAACTACAAGGGCTTCTTCAGCATCATCCTCTTCGCCATGGTCAATGCTGACTACAAGATCATGTACATCGATGCTTCAGGCAACGGCTCATCTTCAGATGCCCAGGTATACAACGCCAGTCATCTCAAGGGTGGGCTGGAATGCAACCTCATAGTGGGCTTCCCAAATCCAGAACCCCTGTCCAATTACATGCAAGATGTGCCCTACTTCATCATGGGGGATGACACCTTCTCCCTCACAACCTACCTCATGAAGCCCTACACCTCCAAATACCTCACCCGTGAAGAGAGGATCTTCAACTACAGGCTGTCCAGGGCAAGACGGGTGGTGGAGAACGCCTTTGGCATCCTGGCCAACAGGGTCCAGGTACTTCTCACCAACATGCAGCATCGCCCAGAGACTGTGAGGAGGATCATGGAAGCTTGCTGCATCCTGCACAATCTCATGCGCACCCGCTATCCAGTCCTGCAGAACAGGCTCGTGGACCTCCAGCATGGCAATTGGGACATGGAGCATGGAGAATGGAGGCAACGGCGAAACCTGATAGACACTGAGGATGGGCAAGGCTCCAACAGAGCCTCACGTGAAGGGAAGAAGCAGCACAACCTCCTGAAACACTGGTGCAACTCCCCAGCTGGAGCAGTGGAGTGGCAAGACAGGATGATAGATGATTAATGGATGCTTCCTTGAGGCTCATCACATGGATGAGATTGTCTCATCACATGGATGAGATTGGGCCATGAATGTTGGGTGGGCCTACAATGAACAGGGCATTTAATAAAGAGTTGTGTTTATGTTGAAATGTTTGGATCAATGATTACATTGTTATTGATAATAAAGGGCCATAGGTGTGGCACCTGGGAGGGTAGACCATACAGTCCCACTATGCTTGCACTGGAGGTTTATCTATCCCACAGCTATTACCCATCCCAAAGGTATCCCTGCCCATCCCACAGCTATCTTAACCCATCCCAAAAGCATGCAAAGGCTTAAACCATTTCTAAAAGTTTCCAGCAAGACTTTCTTAAAAAACAGAAATGAAGCAAGTGTGTGAATCAAAAATAGACTTTATTAACAACAAGCTATAAAACAAAAATGAGTCTCTGGCACTCCTCTTGGTCGCTCAGTCTCAGGAGTGAAGGGTCCAGGTTCTGTGGAGGTGGCTGGTGCTGGAGTGCTTGTCATCAGCTCCTCCAGAAGCAGAAGCAGCAGAAGCCCCAGCCCAAGGAAGAGCGAGCCCGTGCTGCAGAAGCCCCAGCAGAACCAGAGTGAGGGCCAGGGGGCGGGATGGTAGCCCTGACCCTCTTGCAAGGGCTGACAGCAGATGGCTGAGGCTTGCTGTGCTTCTGCATGGTTGTGGGGTTTCTGGCTGGCAGGGAGGCTGGCAGGAATCAAGGCTGGCAGGAAGGCTGGCAGGGAGACATGCACCAAGGCTGGCAGGAAGGCAAGCAGCAAGGCTGGCAGGCAGACTGGCTGGCACAAGGCTGGCAGGCAGGCAGCCAGCAAGTCTGGCAGGGAGGCTGGCAGCAAGGCTGGCAGGCAGGCAGACAGGAAGGCTGGCAGGGAGGCTGGCAGCAAGGCTTGCAGCAAGGCTGGCAGCAAGGCTTGCAGGCAGGCATGCAGGCAGGGGAGGCAAGGCTGTCAATCCATCCGGCAGCAGGTCTTTCCTCTGAATGGTGATCTGCTTCTGAGCTGCTTCCCTTATATCCGCGGGGCTTACGCAATGCATCCTCCCAGCATGGGCAATTAATGCTAGGCATCTGTTAGGCTTCCACTGTGCATCTGCTAGGCTTCTGCTCTGCATCCGCTTCATCCGCTCGGCGTCCGTTCTGCATCCGCTATATCCGTTCTGCATCCACTTTGCTGAGGTCCCCCAGAAGCCTAGCGGATGTGTCATCCGCTCCCATCCGCTCCCATCCGCTCCCATCCACTGGGCTTCCGTTCTGCATCCACTTTCCATCCACCCTGCGTCCTCCTCGCGTCTGTTCCTTTCCGTGTTATCCACTCCGGTTATGCAAATTTTTGCCCCTTCTGAGAGTGGATAACAACGGATGGAACATTTTTCTCATCCGTTGTGTCCTTTTTACTTACATTTTGCATCTGTTAGGCAGTGTGACAGGGCCTTATACTATAAATCTTGGGTTGTAACTGGATATATTCAAATAGTATGCAACATAAAATGCATTGGTTGGGTCGAAAGCCAAAGGAATTTTAATTATTTGTATTCTACCATTTGTTTCTAAGTCAGTGGTATAAGTTAAATTTCAATTGTACCAAGCATTTCATAGTTTTGTTGTGTTTATAATGGATTAATGAAGGAGTAATGAATTTAAAACAATGATAAAATGCAATGTTCATGCAAAGTTACCTTGTATTACAATATTAAAAAAAGAAACATAAACCCAAATGAAATAAAGCAGAACAAAACCCAGCCTAATTCAGATATAATTTGCACTGATATTTATGACAATATAGTGGAGCAAAGAGAAACAGTTTAGATTCATTTCTTGCAAACCTATTTTATTGTTAATAATTTTAAGAAAATCATATTCATTTCTTAGTCATGAGACTAAATAGCCAAAAAAATATTATAAAGGGATGATTAATTCCTTTATATTTTGACTACTTTTTATTTGGACTACTTTTAGAAACTTACTGTATCTGTTTGTGTATGTGCTTTAATAAAATCTAAAATATATTAAGAATAAAAGCAAAGAAATCTGTAAGAAAGAAAATTATAGAAAATAGAATAACTTCAATGAGAAGTCATTACTCATGATAGTACACTGAATATTTTTTATAAAGTGTATCTTTCCCAAAGTAGGGTATGAGTATCCTTATTTTATTTAAAAAAATCAGCATGCATCCTCTCTCTCTTTCTCTTTTTAGCAAATTTAATTCGTAATCTAACTTTCATTTTATGATTTATCATGGATTAATATTATTTCAGCTTTGAACAGTTGTCCATTGAGATGGTAAAAATATCAGTCTTTAATAACTGATTTCATAGGATTCCTGAAAATGTCTAAGTGTTTGCACACTTATTATAAATGCATTTTTAAAATCATTATATTGTGAAACATTTGCATGCACTTTAATTTGTGAATATAAAAACAAATGGATTGAATTTTTCAACAGCATAGAAGGAAACAGCAGTTGTGTGATGGACTTCATTTTACTTGATTATTTAAAACCTGTATAAATGTAGTCTGAAATAAACAAGGGTAGAGAAATAAAGTTTCACCAGAGATTATTGCCTTATGAAGAAACATAATATCTTAATGCTATGATCAAGAAAAAATCCTTCTTAGAAAATCCTAATAGTTTCAACTATTAATACAAACACAATATATAAAATACAATAATGTAGTTGAGAATACCAGTCTTAAGGCCCTGACACACTGCCCAACGGATGCAAAATGGACACAATGGACGAGAAAAATGTTCCATCCGTTGTTATCTGCTCTCAGAAGGGGCAAAAATTTGCATAACCGGAGTGGATAACATGGACGCGGGGAGGACACAGGGCGGATGGAAAGCGGATGCGGAACGGAAGCAAAGCGGATGGAAGCGGATGGGAGCAGATGGCACATCCGCTAGGCTTCCGGGGGGGCGCAGCAAAGCGAATGCGGAATGGATACAGCGGATGCACAGCGGATGCACAGCGGAAGCCTAGCGGATGCCGAACGTTAATTGTGCATGCGGGGAGGATGCATTGCGTCAGCCCTATGGATATAATGGAAGCAGCTCAGAAGCAGGTCACCATTCAGAGGAAAGACATGCTTCCAGACACATCGACTGCCTTGCCTGTCCTGCTTACATGTCTGCCTGCAAGCCTTGCTGCCACCCTTGCTGCCAGTCTCCCTGCCAGCATTGCTGCCAGCCTGTCCTGCCAGCCTTGCAGTCTGCCTGCCTGCAAGCCTTGCTGCCAGCCAGTCTGCCTGGCAGCCTTGGTGCCTGCCTGCCTGCCAGCCTTGGTTCATTCCTGCCAGCCAGCCTTGGTGCCTGCCTGCCTGCCAGCCTTCCTGCCAGCCTTGGTGCCAACCTTCCTGCAAGCCTTGGTGCCTGCCTGCCTGCCAGCCTGCCAGCAAGCCTGCCTGCCTTCCTGCCAGCCTTGGTGTCTGCCTGGCTGCCAGCCTTCCTGCCAGCCTTGGTGTGTGCCTCCCTGCCAGCCTTCCTGCCAGCCTTGGTACATGCCTCCCTGCCAGCCTTCCTGCCAGCCTTGGTTCCTGCCAGCCTCTCTGCCAGCCAGCAACCCCACAACCATGCTGAAGCACAGCAAGCCTCAGCCATCTGTTGCCAGCCCTTGCAAGAGGGACAGGGCTACCATCCCGCCCCCTGGCCCTCACTCTGATTCTGCTGGGGCTTCTGCAGCACGGGCTCACTCTTTTGGGGCTGGGGCTTCTGCTGCTTCTGCTTCTGGAGGAGCTGATCACAAGCACTCCAGCACCAGCCACTTCCACAGCACCTACACCCTTCACCCCTGAGAGTGAGCGACCAAGAGGAGTGCCAGAGATTCATTTTTGTCTTATAGCTTGTTGTTAATAAACTCTATTTTTGATTCACACACTTGCTTCATTTCTTTTTTTGAATAAAGTCTTGCTGCAAACATTTAGAAATGGTTTAAGCCTTTGCATGCTTGTGGGATGGGATAAGATAGCTGTGGGATGGGCAGGGATACCTTTGGGATGGGTAATAGCTGTGGGATAGATAAACCTCCAGTGCAAGCATAGTGGGACTGTACGGTCCACCCTCCCAGGTGCCACACCTATGGCCCTTTATTATCAATAACAATGTAATCATTGATCCACACATTTCAACATAAACACAACTCTTTATTAAATGCCCTGTTCATTGTCGGGCCACTCAACATACATGGCACAATCTCATCTGTGTGATGAGACAGGCTCAAGGAAGCATCCTTTAAGCATCTATCATCCTGTCTTGCCACTCCACTGCTCCAGCTGGGGAGTTGCACCAGTGTTTCAGGAGGTTGTGCTCCTTCTTCCCTTCATGTGAGGCTCTGTTGGGGCCTTGCACATCCTGAGTTTCTATCAGGTTTTGCCCTTGCCTCCATTCCCCAGGCTCCATGTCCCCATTGCCTTGTTGGAGGTCCACGAGCCTGTTCTGCAAGACTGGGTAGCGGGTGTGCATGAGATTGTGCAGGACGCAGCAAGCTTCCATGATCCTCCTCATGGTCTTTGGGTGATGCTGCGTGGTGGTGAGAAGTACCTGGAACCTGTTGGCCAGGATGCCAAAGGCGTTCTCCACCACCCGCCTTGCTCTGGACAGCCTGTAGTTGAAGATCCTCTCTTCACGGATGAGGAGTCTATAGGTGTAGGGCTTCATGAGGTAGGTTGTGAGGGAGAAGGCGTCATCCCCCACAATGAAGTAGGGCACATCTTGTGTGTCGTTGGGCAGGCGTTCTGGATCTGGGAAGCCCACAATGAGGTTGCGTTCCAGCCTACCCTTGAGGTCACTTGCGTTGTATACCTGGGCATCTGAAGCTGACCCGTTGCCTGAAGCATCGATGTACATGAACTTGTAGTCAGCATTGACCATGGCGAAGAGGATGATGCTGAAGAAGCCCCTGTAGTTGAAATAAATGGACCCTGAGTTGGCTGGCACTTTGCAGGCCACGTGCTTGCCATCGATGGCTCCAATGGTGTGGGGGAAGTTCCACCTCTGATACCACTGCTCAGCAACTTTCTTCCATCCTTCTTCAGTGGAGGGGCACTGGAGGAGCTCCTCCTTGTATTCTTCGATGATGGCCTGCACCACTTCTCTGACCACAATGCTGATGGTGTTGTGTGGCACCCTCCAGCCGTACTGCATGCTCCTGTCAGTGGTCCCTGAGGCCAGGTGGTGCAGAATCAGTGCCACCTTCAGCCCATGATCCAGGCTGGGCTGGAAGTTGGTGTTTGCCTTGGTCAACCTGGGTGTCAGCCGCTTCACAACTTCGTCAAACATGGCTGGCGGCATCCTCATGAAGTTTTGGAATGCACGAGTGTCTTCAATCCTGAGCTCCACCATCAGCTTGTTGTACAGTCCATCCTCTGCTCTTCTGGTGAACCATCTTCGGACCCAGACACTTCTTGGCTGCTCCTTTTTCTTCCCGTAGTAGAGTTCACAGACCCTGTAGATGGCTTCGCACTGTTGCAGAAGGATTGTGGCTGCCAAAAGGACTGTGTTACCATCCACGGTGGACATGACTGGATGCTGTGGAAGAGGAAGAGGCAGGTGAAAGCTGCAGAGGTCTGTAGCTAGGCTGCTGGTCTGAAAGTGAGATCCAGATGTGTTGCTCCCCCTTTTTATAGGCAGTATAGGTGTCCCTTTGCATCCTCTAGGAATCCTCTAGGAATCCTCTAGACATCCTTAATATCCCAGATAGGTCCCCTCTGCGAAGGTTTTTTCCATTTTAAATGCTTTGTTTCTGTGCTGCATCCGCTAGGCATCCGTTCTGCATCCGTTCCACGTCTGTTCTGCTTCCTCCCTGCGTCCGAGCTGATGCGAGTTGTGCGGATGCAGAACGGATGCCTAGCGGATATAGCAGATGCATAACGGATGCAGAACGGATGCGTAGCAGATGTGTAGCAGATGCAGAATGGACGAATTGGATACATTTTTCATGCAAAAGTTTTGAGCAGCTCAAAACTTTCTGAGTGGATGAAACGTCAATAAACGGATGCTGAATGGATAGAGAGGAAGCAAAATGGAGGCAGTGAGTACATCGCGTTAACCAATGGATGGCAAGCTTTTTTGTCCATTTTACATCCTCTTTGCATCCGTTGGTGCAGTGTGACAGGGGCTTAATATATAACTTTTCTAAAATATGTTTTTTAATCCAAGAAAATGTGTAAAAGAGGATGAAAATTATTAATTTTTCATGCTTGCAAAAATAATTCAGCTTAAAACTGAAAAAGTTATAATCACAAATATTAAAAGAATTCGTAAAATATTTGTAATTTTTTATCAAACATAATGAAATGAGAAGTAGCATAGCCATCTCTTAATAAATGAAATTACTGTTTTGGCAATTCACAAGATATTGTCTTATCCTCTTTTTATCATACATTTCCTCATTATTTTATTCTCGCAATGCAAATGCACCATGATCCAGGGCTCACCGTCATATTCCTTGAATTGTAGATATGTTCCAATTCCCTCTTTTTAGGCCATGTTCTCATGGTATTGAGGAAGTTTAAAGTCATTATTGTTGCTTAATGTAATGTTTTCCCTCTTCTCTTGATACACTTTCACTATAGATGTTATGGACGAGCTCAATAGATATCGTTGCTAACATAATAAGGAATAAGATCTGTCAAACTCTTTTTTTGTATGAAAGGCTATTGTGAGCATGTCCCTTCTCCTTCAAACACTGGAAACTTCTCCGTGAGCATTTTGGCTTGAGCTGTAGGAAATACTGAACACCTAGATGCTGAAGAATCATCAGCCCACATAATACCTGTCAGCTGCTGAAGTTACATGCCCATTATGAATGTGGATTTTGCATTCTTCTTAAGATGATATTAGTACTGAGCTATGTAGAACATAAATTTAAATGGGATAGAGTCTTGTTCTGTCAATTGTATGATATTAAACATGTTACAGGTTCTATGCTGTTCCTGCAAAAAGAGTTCTTTGTAGGTCCTTTATTATTTACCTAAGTTTTAACTTTTCCATCCTTATAACTTATGCATAAGCAATATAATTGCTGTCTTGACTGTTCAATGATCCTGGAAGCAGTGATTGTTATGATAGATAGATACTTATGTCACATAGATACATAGATACTTATGTCACACTTGAGGAGGGGCACCTTTCTGGCTTCAGAAATACTGAAGATGTAGTGATAGTGGCTTTTATTACTCTCAGGGCAATCACCACTGTACTTACCATCAACATTTCTGGACTGCTACCATAAAGGTCAGAAATTGATTATTTGTTTGCTCACTCTCAGCAGTTGCCCACTCTGACTTTGGTAGTGCTGAATGCTGAGGCAATGACTATTATTATGACATGTTGGCCAGATAAAATGGTGAAGCTCACAAATCTGGTCTGCTACATGTGAACATTGTTCAGCCAGACCTGCAATCAGGATATGTTCTTTGTCTATTTGCTATGGAATTGTTATTCCCTTGTCATCACAGCATTATCACTTCTCATAGCAGAATTTATTTGCTCATTTGTATACTCATTATCAGTAATTCCTTTGATTTTTCTTTCTTCATTGTTAGAGTACAAGTAATAATCTTTTCTTCCTTTTTCTAAGCATCCCGGGAAAGTATCTGATAGAGTGACAAATTACTGCTGTAAATTTGGGCCAAAGTGAAAGTACTACAGGAACTGCGATGCAACAACTATTATATCAACCATGATATGGACAAGGGAGATAAAGACAGAAACAGAAAACACTACACAAGCATGGATATAATTAATAATCAAAAAGTTCTGAATGTAAATGAAAATGGTGTACATGAGGTACGATGCATCATACTCACTGTAAGAAATTTGGAAATGCTCATCAGTGGTCTTAATTTACATTTTCAGAAAGATGCAATCATACCAGCTGACCATGTAATATAAATAGCTCTCTGTTTAAACCATAAGATCTGTGGGGCCTTAATTTCTACATCTAGTTTGGCAATGGATCAATGGATGCTTAGTTCTTGGACATGAAAGCCAATTTGAAATTAGATAATAGTGATTTAAGGATTGAGTATCCCCAAATATCAGTACCATGTCTGTGTTCCAATGTTGCTTGTACAAGGAAAGATAGTAAGAAATCAGAACTGGTGGACAATTTAGTATCAATAGGATTCAGAAAACAGGCTTGTTAACAATCCAACATCATATGCATTCCATGAAACTTTATTTCTGGACTGGAGTGGTTGCATAGGAAGAAACAGGTTTCAAATGACCATATTATAATAATTTTCAATAAATGTAATTAAAATATAATTGATCTAAACCAGGGGTCCCCAACCTCCAGGCCCTGGCCACTGATGGGCTATGGCCTATTCAGAATTGGCCTAGTGAGTGACTGGCTAGAGTGCAAATGCATGCAGCTCAACCTTTGTGAGCAGTGAACTGGCAGACAATTGTGTGTGTCAGCCACCACTTGTGCAAGTTGAACTATGCACATGTGTGTTGGGCCATGCACAGCCCAGTTCCCCTCCTGTCCCCCAGCCAAGGTGCAAAGTTGCAAAGTTGGTGACCACTGCCCTCAACAAAAATTCTGTTTAGAATTTAGTCTTCCAAAAGAAAAGATAATTAGAAGAAGAGCAGATATTTTCCATCTTTTCTTACACAGAAAAATTCAGTGCAAGTGAAATTCATAGCTATGCATGCCAAAGGGTATAATTGTATCTGAAGCACATATGCATGGTGCATGTGCCATCTGCTTCCGAATGGTATTTTTTACCACCCTGCTGGGCTCATGCAAATGACAGAAATCAGTAAATGCCCACAGCCACAATTATCAACAGTTTTCACCTCTATTTTGCCAGATATTATCAGAACTATTTTGGCATGTGGTCCTGCTGGTTCATGTTTGGTTCAGTTAAGGATGATGAAAACACTGTCATCCTTGCCCATCTGCTGTCTTAATGCTGGTATATCTTGGCTTGAGGACTGTGGTTAGTGACACAGTGAAGCATATCCTAATATTGAATGTTTAAGTACAGAATCCATATGAAAATTCAAAAACAGTTTAAATGTCTTGTTTCAAGGTGAACTCGCCTCACACATCACTATCATGTTTCAGCATAAACTAAACTGATGATAACTAGATAAATTACTAGCACATTGGACATGAAAGGAAAGGATGTGTAGGTATATGAAAATGTAATGCTGAGGCTCTCCTTCCTCCTTCACTTTCTTTTGTCCCATTTCTCTGAATTTTTCCCCCTTCACTATCTGCCTTTCTGATCAGAACTCCCCAGATTTCTTATGAGTAGATTCTCCACCTCTCCCCCTTTAGTAACTTACACAGGGAAACTCCAACTTTCACTCACAATGTCACTTGCAACCATCCCACAATAAAATGTTTTTAAGACCATATTAAACATATATATATATATATATATATATATATATATATATATATAT
>BLBF01000026.1:6015590-6038800 GCA_015471245.1 Laticauda colubrina | reverse complement strand
GCATTGATATACAATTGAAAACACATAAATGATACATAGTTACAACACAATGGGTGACAAAACAAGGTGAAGGAGAATAAGGGCCTGTCACATTGGCCAATGGATGCAAAACGTTTGGAAAAAGGACACAGTGGACGAGAAAATGTTCCATCCGTTGATATCCGCTCTCAAAAGTGCCCCGAATTTGCATAAGCAGAGCAGACAACAACAGAAAGGAACGGAGGGGGGGAGGACGTAGCCAGGATGGAAAGTGGATACTCCACAGAAGCCTAATGGATGGAAGCGGATGGGAGTGGATGGCACATCCGCAGGGCTTCTGGGGAAGCACAGTGAAGCGGACGTGCAATGGAAAGAGCGGATGCCGAGCGGATGCCGAGCGGATACAAAGCGTTCACTGTGCATCCGGGGAGGATGAATTGCATCAGCCCCGCAGATATAAAGGGAAGCAGGTCACAAGTAGGTCACCATTCAGAGGAAAGACCTACTGCCAGACACAGCTCCAGCCAGCCAGCCAACAACCATGGGGAAGAAGAGGAAGCCTGTGGCATCTTCTGCCAGCCCTGGCAAGAGGGACGGGGCCACCATCCCACCCCCTGGCCCTGACTCTGCTTCTCCTGGGGCTTCTGCTGCTGGGGCTGACTCTGCTGCTCCTGTTGCTGGTGCTTCTGCTGGTGCTTATTCTGCTGGTGCTGTTCCTGGTTCTGGGGCTTCTGCTGGTGCTTACTCTGCTGGTGCTGCTCCTGGTCCTGCTGGTCCTGCTGGTGCTCCTGGTGCTGCTGGTGCTGCTGATCCTGGTGCTGCTGGTGCTGCTGGTCCTGCTTTTGCTGCTACTGTTGTTGTTGCTGCTGCTGCTGGTGGTGGTGTGGTAGAGCAGCCCCTACAACCTTGAAGCTCCTCTGATGAGGGCCCATATGGCCCTGCCAACGGGAAGAAGGGGCATACAAATGAATGGGAGAGGAGGCAATACTCCATCGAAGAGGAACATGAGGAGGAGGTGCTCGAATGGCTGAGGGAGAACGAGTATCTTTGGCGGAAGGGACACAGGCTCTATCGAGACACCAAAAGGAAGCAGCCTGCTTGGAGAGAGAAGGCGGAGAGCCTGGGCTACACTTTGGAGGTGCTCCTCGGCTGGTGGAAGCACATGCACACCTGGTACGGGAAGCTGAACCTCAAGAAATCTGGTCAGGCCACGGTCAAGCTGACGGACCGAGAGTCCTACGTGATGGCCAAGTGCAGTTTCTTGGGGGGTGAGGTCCACCACCGAGGAGCAGCCCCTCTCACAACCCTCTCTCTCAGGCAGCCTGCTGAGATCCAGTCCTCTTCTGGTCAAGAGTCAGCTCCTGTGTCCAGGCAGGTATCTGTGGAGCGTTCCATGACAGAGACCCCCCCGACAGCTGCCCTCAATGTGGCGGAGCACGTGGAGCACCCCCGATGCAGTGGGAGCAAGGAGAGGGCAATTCCACCAGAGAACAACCCACATCCACCCCCAACTCCACCTCCACAGAAAGCAGGCAGAGAGGCAGATGGGAGAGGCAGAGCCACACTGTCCTGCTAGAGATCAGGGACACCATCAGAAGCAGTGTAGATCTCCTCTCTCAGATGGTACACACCAACGTCCCATCCTCCAACCGCAAGCCCTTCATAATGTATGTCAACCAGACCCTTTTGAACATGTCTGAATCACATTACCAGGGGATCAAGGGCAGGATCACCGATCTTCTTCACCACCCTCCAGACCCAGCTGAACCTGCTCCCACCCAGTCCAGGTCTGCTCCTCTACCCAGGTGATGTCACTGCCCTTCCAAGGCTTTCCATAGGCCCTCACCTACCAAGGCTACGGCTACCAGAAGCTCCAGTAACACAGGCAGCCCTTCCCAGTCCAGGCACAGGTACATCGAACGCCACCGGTGCCACTGATGCCACTGATGCCACTGATGCCACCGATGCCACTGATGCCAGCCACGACACAGATGCCACCCACACCACAGATGCCACCCACGCCACACATGCCACCGACACCTCACCTCGCTCAGCTGCAGACCTGACATCCCCACTACACTCCTCCTTCCATCCCACAGCCAAGCCCGGCCTCAGAACATCTGTCATTGGTATTGGGGCTGACACCCCATGTCATGGAGGAAGGGGCTCTCAACATCACAGGACTGAGTCCGCTCTCTGAGAGCTTCCTCAACACACCGTCCCCTGTTGTCCTCTCAGGGCACGCACCCCAGTGGTGCCTCAGACCAGCACTCCAGCAGCAGCCACCTCCACAGCACCTGCACCCTTCACCCCTGAGACTGGGCATGCCTCAGAGTGACTGAGAAGAGTGCCAGAGACTGGATGGCTAACTGTTGACTTTATCTTTGCTTGGGACACTTGGGTCATTTTTCTCTTACAGCTTGTTATTAATAAAGATTATCTTTGCTTCACACACTTGCTTCAGTTCTTTTAGTCAATAAAGTCTTGGTGGAAACTTTTAGAAATGGTTTAAGCCTTTGCATGCTTGTGGCATGGGTAAGGATAGCAGTGGGATGGGCAGGGATACCTGTGGGATGAGTTAAGATAGCTGTGGGATGGGCAGGGATACCTGTGGGATGGGCAGGGATACCTGTGGGATGGGTAATAGCTGTGGGATAGATAAACCTCCAGTGCAAGCATAGTGGGACTGTATGGTCCACCCTCCCAGGTGCCACAACTATGGCCCTTTATTATCAATAACAATGTAATCATTGATCCACACATTACAACATAAACACAACTCTTTATTAAATGCCCTGTTCATTGTAGGCCCACCCAACGTACATGGCCCACCCAACCCAATTTCATCACTGTGATGAGACAGCCTCAAGGAAGCATCCATTAAACATCTATCATCCTGTCTTGCCTCTCCACTGCTCCAGCTGGGGAGTTGCACCAGTGTTTCAGGAGGTTGCGCTGCTTCTTCCCTTCACGTGAAGCTCTGTTGGGGTCTTGCACATCCACAGTGTCGATCAGGTTTCGTCCTTGCCTCCATTCACCAGGCTCCATGTCCCCATTCCCTTGCTGACAGTCCACAAGCCTGTTCTGCAACACTGGGTGGTGGGTGCACATGAGATTGTGCAGGATGCAGCAAACTTCCACGATCCTCCTCACGGTCTCTGGGCGATGCTGCATGGTGGTGAGAAGTACCTGGAACCTGTTGGCCAGGATGCCAAAGGCACTCTCGACCACCCGCCTTGCCCTGGACAGCCTGTAGTTGGAGATCCTCTCTTCACGGGTGAGGCATCTGGAAGTGTAGGGCTTCATGAGGTAGGTTCTGAGGGAGAAGGCATCTCCTTGAGGTGACTGGCATTATATACCTGGGCATCTGAAGCTGACCCGTTGCCTGAAACATCAATGTACATGAACTTGTAGTCAGAATCGACCATGGCGAAGAGGATGATACTGAAGAAGCCCTTGTAGTTGAAATTAGTGGACCCTAACTTGGCTGGAGCTTTGCAGGGTACGTGCTTGCTATCTTTGGCTCCAATGGTTTGGGGAAGTTCCATTTCTGATACCACTGCTCTGCAGCTTTCTTCCAGCCTTCTTCAGTGGAGGGGCACTGGAGGAGCTCCTCCAGGTATTCTTCAATGATGGCCTGAACCACTTCTCTGACCACAATGCTGATGGTGTTGTGTAGCACCCTCTAGGCGTACTGCATGCTCCTGTACGTGGTCCTTGTGGCCAGGTGGCACAGAGTCAGTGCCACCTTCAGTCCAGGGTCCAGGCTAGGATGGAAGTTGGTGATTGGCTTGGTCAACCTGGGTCTCAGACACTCCACAATTTTGTCAAACATGGCTGGAGGCATCCTCCTGAAGTTCTGAAATGCACGAGTGTCTTCGTTCCTCAGCTCCACCATCAGCTCATTATACAGTCCATACTCTGCTCCTCTGGCTATCCATCTTCAGACCCAGACACTTCTTGGCCACCTCCTTTTCTTCGCGTAGAACAGGTGAAAGAGCCTGTAGATGGCTTCGCACCATTGTAGAACGATGGTGGCTACCAAAAGGAGTGTGTGATGATCCATGGTGGAGATGACTGGATGCTGTGGAAGAGCAAGAGCAAGAGCAAAAGCAAGGCTGCAGAGGTCTGCACAGCAGGGCTGCTGGACTGAAAGTGAGATCCGGGTGAGTTCCTTCCCCTTTTTATAGGAAATATAGGTTTTCTGCTCAATGTCCTTTTGCATCCTCTCGACATCCTGCAGCCATCCTAAATATCCTAGATAGGTCCTCTCTGCGAATGTTTTTTCCATTTTAATGCTTTGTATGTGAGCTGCATCCGCTTTCATCCTTTCTCCGTCCGTGCTACTAACGCTTTGTGTCCGTTCCGTGTCCGTTTCGCTTCCTCCCTGTGTCCGTTTTCCGCTGGAGTGGATGCGAGTTGTGCAGATGCGCAGCCGATGCCTGGAGGATATAGCGGATGCGTAACAGATGACGATGGATGTAGAACGGATGTTCCCTGTATGCGTTGTGGATGCAGAATGGACGCATTGGATACATTTTCCGCTCAAAAAGTTTTGTACAGCTCAAAACTTTTTAATGGTTTTAGAAGATGGTTAAACATCCCTTAAAATGTGCCTTTTAGATCAAGATATATAATAGATCTTTATGAAGAATGGAAAAGGAAAATTAACACACAGCAGAACAGCAGATGTGAACAACAGCTTTGCCAGAAACAGAGCAAGCTAAAACCAAGAGTAGGAACTTTATCACAGGTGTTCAATATCCACTTCTTGTACAAATAGCAATTAACTTAGCTTCCCAAAATCTTAGATAATATTTCCACTCTTCAAATTATATGAAGCAGCTTATATCATTCAGAGAAAACTATAGTGGACAAACCAAATATGGCGTCCCCTCAAGAAATATTGGACAAAGTAGACCACAACCTACTTTTTGGTAAGCTAGAAAAAAGTGGAATAGATAGCACCACCAATAGATGGATTTGCAACTGGCTGACAAACTGTACTCAGTGAGTTGTCCTGAATGGGTCTATGTCTACATGGAGGGAGGAAAGCAGGATAGTGCCACAAGGTTCCATCTTAGGCCCAGTTCTCTTTAATATCTTCATTAATGATATAGATGAGGGAATAGAAGGGGAATATACCAAATTTGCAGATGATACTAAATTGGCAGAAATTGCTGATACCCAAGAAGATAGGCTCAAGATCCAGGTGGATCTTGACAGATTAAAACACTGGGCCATAGTTAATTAAATGAAATTCAATGTAAAAAAAAGTAAAGTTCTACACTAGGCAAGAAAAACCAAAAGTATACAAATAGAGTGGGTGAAACCAAGCTTAATAGCAGTGTGAGAGAGCAACTGTGAGAGAGATCTGGAGTCTTAAGGAGAGATGTTGGAGTGGACAACCAGCTATATATGAGCCAGCAATGTGCAGCAGCAGCCAAAAGAGTTAATGCAATCCTAAATTGCATTAAAGGCTAGGTCATACTGGCCGACGGATGCAAACCATATGCAAAAAGGACACAGCAGATGAGCAAAATTTCGGGGGTGGCTCCATCCATTGTTATCCACTCTCAAGTTCCCCAAATTTTCATAAACAGAACAGAAAACAATGGATAGGAACGGACGGGGGTAGTATGTAGCGAGGATGGTAAGTGGATGTTCGTAGGAAGCCTAGCAGATGGAAGCGGATGGAAGCCGATGACACATCCGAAGGGCTTCTGGGGGAGAATAGTGAAGCGGATGCATAGCAGAAGTAGTGGATGCATAGCAGATGACGCGGATGCATCACGGACGCATATAGGATACATAGCGGATGCATAGCAGATTCATTGCGGATGCAAAATATTCACTGCGTATGCGGGGAGGATGAATTGTACCAGCTCCGTGCATATATAAGGATGCAGCTCACAAGCTGTCACCATTCAGAGGAAAGACCTGCTGCCAGAGACATCTTGAAAGAACAGCATGGTTCAACAGTCAGGGAAGAAGAGAAAGCCTGTGCCTACTCCTGCCAGCCCTGGAAAGAAGGACAGAACCACCATCCCACCCCCGGCACTGACTCTGAAGCTGCTGGTGGTGGTGCTGCTGGTGGTGGTGCTGCTGGTGTTCCTGCTGGTGGTGCTTCTCCTGCTGGTGCTGCTGGTGCTTCTCCTGCTGGTGCTGCTGCTAGTGCTTCTCCTGCTGGTGCTGCTGGTGGTGGTGCTGCTGCTGTGATGGACCAGCCCCAAGGCCCTCAAAGCCCTGCTGCTGAAGGCCCTGAAGCCCCTGCCAGAGGGAGGAAGAGGCAAGGCAAGGAGAAGGGAGAGAGGAAACAGTACTCCATTTCCAAGGACCATGAGGAGGAGGTGCTGGAATGGCTGAGGGAGAATGAGTACCTCTGGAGAAAGGGCCACAGACTTTATTGTAACACCAAGAGGAAGCAGGCACAGTGGAGAGACAAGGCAGAGAGCCTGGGCTACACTTCAGATGTACTCCTTGGATGGTGGAAACACATGTACACCTGGTATGGCAAGCTACACCTCAAGAAATCTAGGGAGGCCACCCTCAAGCTCACTGACCAGGAGATGTACGTCATGGCCAAGTGCAGCTTCCTGGAGGGTGAGATCCGCCACCGAGGAGCAGCCCCTCTGTCAACCCTTTCCCTCAGACAGCCCACAGAGAGCCACTCTTCTTCCAGCAAGGAGATAGCTACCATGTCCAGGCAGGTGTCTTTGGAGGGCCCCACAGCAAAGACCCCCCCGACAGCTGCACTCCCCATGCCAGAGGACGTGGAGGATCCCCAGTCTCAAATGGAGCAAGAAGAAGAAGCAGCCAGAGACCAACCCGCACCCACACCCAGCTCCACCACCACAGAAAGCAGGCAGAGAGGCAGACTGGAGGGCCAGAGCCAAACTGTCCTGCTGGAGATCAGGGACACCATCAAGACCAGCACAGATTTTCTCTCTCAGCTGGTCCACAGCGATATGCCATCCTCAAACCGCAAGCCCTTCATCACGTACGTGAGCTAGACCCTCATGGACCTGCCTGAGGCCCAGTACCAGGTGATGAAGGAGAAAATCACAGTACTGCTGCACCACCCTCCAGGCCCAGCTGAACCTGCTCCGACCCACTCCAGGTCTGCTCCTCCACCCCAGGCGATGTTACAGCCCTTCCACGGCTTTCAACAGCCCCTCACCTACCAAGGCTACGACTACCAGGACTTCCCACAGCAGAGGCATCCCTTTCCAGTCCAGGCCCAGGTACATCGCATGCTACAGATGCCTCACCTCGCCCAGCTGCAGACCAGACAGCCCCACTACACTCCTCCTTCCTCCACCCCACAGCCAAGCCCCTCAACAGAAAATCTGTCTTCAGTACTGTGCCTGACATCCCAGGTCCTTGAGGAAGGGCCTCTCAACCTCATGGGACTGAGTCAGCTCTCTGAGAGCTTCCTGAACACACCATCCCCTGTTGTACTCTCGGGGCCATGTACCCCAATGGCACCTCAGACCAACACTCCAGCAACAACCCCCTCCACAGTCCCTGGTCGTTCAACAGCTGAGACCATGGACATGCCTCAGAATGACTGAGAATAGTGCCAGAGACTGAGTTGTTACCTGTTCACCTTATCTTTGCTTAAAGACACTTTACTTGGTTCATTTTGCTTTTTTAATAAAGTCATAGTTTACTTAAGACAGTTGTTAATAAAGGTTATCTTTGCTTCACACACTTGGTTCATTTTATTTACTTAATAAAGTATTCGTGAAAACTTTGAAAAAAGGTTTAAGCCTTTGCATGCTTGTGGGATGGGTAAGGATAGTTGTGGGATGGGTAAGGATAGTTGTGGGATGGGTAAGGATAGTTGTGGGATAGATAAACCTCCAGTGCAAGCATAGTGGGACTGTATGATCCACCCTCCCAGCTGCCACACATATGGACCTTTATTATCAATAATAATTTATTCATTGATCAACACATTTCAAAATAAACAAACCTCTTTATTAATGCCCTATTCATTGTAAGGCCATTCAACATACATGGCACAATCTCATCAGTGTGATGAGACAGGCTCAAGGAAGCATCCATTAGTCATCTATCATCCTGTCTTGCCACTCCACTGATCCAGCTGGGGAGTTGCACCAGTGTTTCAGGAGGTTGCGCTGCTTCTTCCCTTCACATGAAGCTCTGTTGAGGCCTTGTACATCCACAGTGTCAATCAGGTTTTGTCCTTGCCTCCATTCACCAGGCTCCATGTCCCCATTGCCTTGTTGATGGTCCACAAAACTGTTCTGCAACACTGGGTAGCAGGTGCGCATGAGATTGTGCAGGATGCAGCAAGCTTCCACGATGCTCCTCACAGTCCCTGGGTGTTGCTGCATGGTGGTGAGAAGTACCTAGAACCTGTTGGCCAGGATGCCAAAGGCGTTCTCCATCACCCACCTTGCCCTGGACAGCCTGTAGTTGAAGATCCTCTCTTCACAGGTGAGGTATCTGGAACTGTAGGGCTTCATGAGGTAGGTTCTGAGGGAGAAATCGTCATCACCCACGAAGAAGTAGGGCACATCTTGTGTGTCATTGCACATCTTGTGTGTCATTGGGTAGGGGGTCTGGATCTGGAAAACCCATGATGAGGTTGCGTTCCAGTCCATCCTTGAGGTCACTGGTGTTGTATACCTGGCTATCTGAAGCTGACCCGTTGCCTGAAACATCGATGTACATGAACTTGTAGTCAGCATCAACCATGGCAAAGAGGATGATACTGAAGAAGCCCTTGTAGTTGTGATAAGAGGACCCTGATTTGGGTGGAGCTTTGCAGGCCACGTGCTTCCCATCTATGGCTCCAATGGTGTGGGGAAAGTTCCACCTCTGAAACAACTGTTCTGCAAGTTTCCTTCAGCCTTCTTCAGTGGTGGGGCACTGGAGGAGTTCCTCCACGTATTCTTCGATGATGGCCTGCACCACTTCTCTGACCACTTTGCTGATGGTGTTGTGTGGCACCCTCCAGGCTGCATGCTTCTGTAGGTAGTTCCAGAGGCCAGGTTGAGCAGAGTCAGTGCCACCTTCAGTCCAGGGTCCAAGCTGGGAAGGAAGTTGGTGTTTGGCTTGGTCAACTTGGGTCTCAGACGTTCCACAATTTTGTCAAACATGGCTGGTGGCATCCTCATGAAGTGCTGGAATGCATGAGTGTCTTCATTCCTCAGCTCCACCATCAGCTTGTCATAGAGTCCAAACTCCAATCTTCTCCCGATCCATCTTCAGACCCACACACCTCTTGGACGTCTCCTTCTTCTCCTTGCATAGAAAAGGTGAAACAGTTTGAAGAGGGCTTGGTTCTGGTGTTGAATGATCGCAGCTAACATAAGGACTGTGTTATGATCCATGGTGGAGAACAATGGAAGATGTGACAGAGCAAGACCAAGGGCGAAGAGGTCTGTACACCACGGCTGCTGGACTCATACTGAGATCCAAGTGATTTCCTCCCCCTTTTTATAGAAAATATAGGTTTTCTGCTAGGTGTCCTTCCACATAATCTAGGCTTACTCCAGACATCCTAAATATCTGAGATACATCCCATATACAAATGTTTTGTCCATTTTGATGCTTTATATATGAGATGCATCCGCTTACATCCTTTCTATTTCCGTGCTACTAACGCTATGTGGACGTTCTGTGTTCCTTTTGCTTCCTCCCTCTTTCTGCTTTCAGCTGCAGCAGATGTGAGTTGAGGGGATGGCCAGAGGATGCCGAGAGGATACAGTGGATGTATAACGGTTGACAACGGACGTAGAATGTTTGTTGCCCATATGTGTCGCGGATGTAGATTGTACGTGGCGGAAATTTCATCTGCTCCAAAAGTTTTGTGCAGCTCAAAACTTTTTGAGTGGATGAAATAGCAGTAGACAGATGTTTGACGGCTAGAGCATATGAAACACGTATGCAGTGAGTACACAATGGATGCATTGTATTTTCCAACGGATTGCAAGCTTTTTTGTCCGTTTTACATCCTCTTTGCATCCGTTGATGCAGTGGGACATGGGCTTAATGGAGAGTTACAATCAGGATCAAGTGAGGTATTCATACCACTCTTTAAAACCTTAGTAAGACCACACCGAGAGTACTGCATCCAGTTTTGGTCACCACACTATAAAAAAGATGTGGAGACTCTAGCAAAAGTACAGAGAAGAGTAACCAGGATGATTAGGGGACTGGAGACTAAAACATATGAAGAATGGTTATAGGAACTGGGCTTGGTTAGTCTTGTGAAGAGAAGGAGCAAGGGAGACATGATAGCAGTGTTCTGATATTTGAGGGGATGCCACAGAGAGGAAGGGGTCAAGCTATTATCTAAAGCACCTGAAGGCCAGACAAAGAATAATGGATGGAAACTAAGCAAGGACAGATTTAACCTGGAAATAAGGAGAAACTTTCTGACAGTGAGAACAATCAACCAATGGAACAGCTTGTCTCAGAAATTGTGAGAGCACTATCACTTGAAACTTTCAAGAAAAGATTGTTTTCCAATCTGTCAGAAACGGTAGGTCTCCTGCTTGGGAATGGGGTTCGACTAGATAACCTACAAGGTTTCTGCAAACTCTGATTATCAGTTATCTGTTAATATATTAATTTAGTACATTGGCTATGAACTTAGTGAAATGGAATATAGATGACAAGAAAGGTGTTATAAAATACATGTAATGCATAATATTTAGTTGGAAAACTATAGTTCTTATTTGCTTGCTGCTAATGAGCATGAGCATGAATATGACAACAGATAAATTCATTATTTTTGTGGTATCTCAATCATATATCTTTGTTAGATTTTTGTCACACATATCCCTTTAATAATACCTATAATTCTGAATGTCTATTTTGTGATTTTCAAATCTTTTCCTTTCCTTGCAATGGTTAATAAGTAATGCCAGAAAAGTTGGACCACAGTAGAAAAATGGTTCCAATTTTGTACTCTCACTTTTGTCAGACATTTCTTACATTTGCAAGCAGTTATAATATTAGACATGGTTCAAATGATACATTTTTATGGTTTCTGTATTTTTTGGTAGTTTTCTTTCAAGATATAAGGAGGTAATATCACACTACAAAAGTCTGACAAAATATCAGGCATTAATTTTGCAAGGTTGTGTTTAACACAAATGGGTAACATCTTGGATTTAATTTAATATTCCATTTTGAGGCTGCCTAGCTTCACAGTTCTGGCAGCCTGATGCTGAGAAAATAAAAGAAAATCAATCTGTAACTCTACCTCCCTCCCTTTCAGAATGATATAACAATTTATTTCATAGACCCTAATTTACAGCAAAATAAAAGAAAATAAAAAGAATCTGGAATCCACACAACTATTTGACTGTGTATGCATCTACATTAAAAGTTCTATTGAATGTTATAGAAGGGAAATATTATTCAATTCCAAATGAATTGATTTTAACAAGACTACATCAATATTACAAAACAAAGGTTCAAAAAGATTTATGATTTAAAATATTAAAGAAATTCAAATCAAACAATTTTGTTGCTTTCTGACTAATTAATAATAGGCAAATGATTTTTCTGAAAATTAAACTGGATGTACAGTAACTGCAAAATATTTGATTTAGTATCAGGTGAATTACTGGGTTTCACAAATCTTTATACCCCTATAATCTCAGAGATACGTTCAGCAATTCTTATATTAATCAGTGAAAAAAATAAATAGAAGAGGTACCACCTGAATTATTAAATATAGTACACTTTTATGGCTTTAAATGTTACACCCATTTTCTACAAGGACCCAAGAATTGGCACTTGCATATCATTAATCTCTATATTTTATGTATATTTTAATTAGGAAATTCAAAACAGACATCAACTCTGAAAATCACTTAACTGGTAGTACTTCATTCAGGACTGATTTCTGGAGATGAAGGAGGAAAGGTTTAGACTCTATCCTATAGCTCTTGCTATGTAGGATACTGCATGATTGGTGCTGTCATTCTGTCCTGGTTCACATCTACATGAAGCTGGGTTGGGTCATTCACTCAGTTCAGAATGTGCCTTCTGTATGTTGATGATATTCAGTTTTATATTTCCATTCCAGAATGTCTGATTGATGCTGTATGCTCCTATCTCAAATTCTAGAAGTTATAGAAATCTAGATCCTACTAAGACTGAATAGCTTTCGATTTTAGGACCTCCTAATTCTGGAAATCTTCCATCTCATGATGTGGGTGGTGTTGCATTATTACAGATACATCCTTTACACCAGGCATGTCAAACTCGATTTCATTGAGGGCCTTATCAGGGTTGTGTTTGACCTGGGGAGGGGCAGAGGGGATGGCTAGGGTGGGCTTAACATCACTTGTGTCACCTACAGTGGCCCCAACATTCTGCCAGCAAAAATAGGCTTTCAAGCTCCATTTTCAGCTGTATCGGCCTCCTGCAGCCCTCACAAGCTTGATTTTCATGGGCCAAATCTAAACACCCCTTAGGCCAGGTCCGGCCTGTGGGCCTTGCATTTTACACCTGTGCTATACACAATTTAAGATTCTTATGTCAATCCTGAAGCTGTCCTGACTGAAAATGAAATGAATGAAAGTAATATTTGAACAATTCAATTGCCTTGGAGTCTTGCTTGCAATGGATTTATTACCTGGAATCCTGACATCTTACTTGTCTCATTGGTTCTGTTCAAAGATCAGGTAGCAGCCATGGCTGTTTACTGCAATGCATTCTGCATAAGTCTGCCCTTGAACAGTATTTGCAGCTTCAGCTGCTGCAAAATACAGTAGCATGGGCAGTTATGACTGCTTATTGTTATATATGACACCTATGCTGCAATTCAAGGCACCACTACATACCTTTTAGCCCTTTATGACTTAGGCTGGATTAATTATATTGTTTCTCCCTAGTGTCCTGTGTACCCATCCTGTTAGATCTGGCAGAAGAGCAGAGATGGTATTCAGCAGGTTCTGACCAGTTATAGAGAACCAGTAGCAGAAATTTTGAGTAGTTTGGAAAACCAGTGGTAACCTTCCTCCTGGAGTGGGGAGGGAGTGGAGATTTTACAGTATCCTTCCCCTGCCATGCCCATCAAGCCATGCCCACAGAAACGGTAGTAAAAAAAAAATGAATCCCACCACTGCGGAAGAGGTATGTTCTAGGCCTGTCAACAAGGGAGTGTCAACTGGTAAGGCCCTTCTGCTGAAGCTCTCACCCTTTGTAGCTTGCTTCTGGTTCAGAATTTTCACAACTATTTTTGTTTTTTATAAGGCATTAAAAATTGGCTTTGCCATCAAGCCTGGAAGTTCTGATTGTATGGTTTTTGGTTATACTAATTATATGGTGTCACAAATATTCTGCTATTTTATGCTTTTGAATCACTTTTTATTTTGTTAGCTTCTCAGAGTTTTGTATATGAGATAAGTTATGTATTGTTATAATGAGTTGTAAGTTGTCAGAATTATGAGTCATGTATATGGTTATTAGAGTTGTGTATATTATTTATTTATCTTGTATTTGTATTATAATCTTTAATTTGCTAGTCTTTCATCTTAATTATAAAGAAAATAAAGAAATAATTAAAGTATATAACACGCTATGTTACTGTAAACGATCAAGAATGTGCCATCAAGAAGCAAGCTAACAGAACAAAGATAATAATCCTTTCACAAGTCAAGAAAGCCTACTGTGATTAAAAAAAGGTGTATTTTTAATGTGAAAGTGTCTGTTTTGACACTAGTATATGTTCCTATGATTCCAGTACTTTTTTGAGAAATAAATGTCAAACAGAGTATTTTAAATACAATTAAATATTAAGATCATAAAATTAATCTGAATTATATTTACTGAATGTAAAATGTTGGAAAAAAATGACACATCCTTGAAAAGTAGTAAATAAAGTCTAACAGTTTTCGGTAGAAATAATATCAATTAAGTTACAAAGGTAAAGGTAAATGTCCCTCAAATCAAAATTAACTGATGATGGATAGATGGTATTAAAATGTTAGTTGATGTATTTTGGGCAATTAAATTGATTCTGAAGCCATTCAGCATTGATATTAGCCTGAAAGATTTAACAATGGTGCTTTTTTTACACAATCATATGCTTGTTTTTCTTGATGATAGCCAAAATCATAAAGAAAAGAAAATGACTTGGTCTTTCAGATGAATGCTATGACAATGCTATGATTTTAAAAGTTCTGGAAAAATACATATTTGGGAATTAAACAACAAAAGGGTATCTAGAATATAGATTTTAGAAATAGATTAACAATAGATTAAAGGTTTAAATGGATTTGAAATTATACATTTGAATTAATTAGAATAATTATCTAATGGAAAATATTTTTAAGAAGAAACATAAAAATGATATTAGATGGACCCGGAAGAAAATAAAGTCATATTGTTAAGAAAAAATGGGGCAAAAATATTTGATGGTTTATGTGGATTTTGGTCTTCAAAGTTATTTGCTATCATAAGGCCTGGTCCCACTGCACTTACGGATGCAAAGAGGATATAAACCATTAAAAAAAAGCTTGCCATCCATTGAAAAACACTATGCATCTGTTGTGTACTCACTGCATACGTGTTTCATATGGTCTATCCATCAAGCATCCATCCACTGCAATTACATCCACGCAAAAAGTTTTGAGCTGCACATAACTTTGTGAACGGATGAACTTTCCACCGCGTACAATGTACATCCGCGACATATACGAGCAACAAACATTCTATGTCCGTTATCATCCATTACATGTCCGCTGTATCCTCTCTGCATCCTCTGGCCATCTCTTCAACTCACATCCGCTGAAAACGGAAAGAGGGAGGAAACAAAAGGTACACGGAACGTCTACACAGCATTAGTAGCACAGAAATAGAAAGGATGTAAGCGTATGCATCTCATATATAAAGTATTAAAAATGGACAAAATGTTTGTATCTGGGATGTATTTCAGATATTTAGGATGTCTGCAGTATGTCTAGAGTATGTAGAAGGACACCTAGTGGACTACCGATATTTTCTATAAAAAAGGGCAGAAAATCATCTGGATTGCTGGGATGGTGGACCATTAAGTCCCACTATGGTTGCACTGGAGGTTTATCTATCCCACAACTATCCTCATCTATCCCACAAGCATGCAAAGGTTTAACCATTTTTTCAAAGTTTTCACCAACACTTTATTAAGTAAACAAAATGAACCAATTAAACTAAGTGTCTTAAGCAAAGATAAACTTTATTAACTTTCTTTGGAAAAATTTATGACTTTATTAAATAAGCAAAATGAACCAAGTAAACTGTATTAAGTGTGTCAAAGCAAAGATAAACTTTATTAACTTTCTTAGGTAAACTTTATGACTTTTTTAAATAAGCAAAATGAACCAAGTAAACTTTATTAAGTGTCTTAAGCAAAGATAAACTTTATTAAACAAGTAAACAACGAGTCTCTGAGACTGTTCTGAGTCAATCTGAGTCATGTCCCTGGTCTCAGCTGTAAAGCGGGCAGTGACTGTGGATGTGGCTGTGGCTTGAGCGCTGGTCTGAGGCGCCGTTTGGTTGCTTGGCCCTGAGGGTGCAACAGGTGGTGGTGTGTTCAGGAAGCTATCCAAGAACTGACTCAGTCCCATGAGGTTGAGAGGCCCTTCATCAAGGACTTGAGATGTCAGGCCCAATACCGATGACAGATTGTCCATTGACGGGCTTGGCTGTGGAGTGGAGGAAGGATTGGGAGAAGTGTAGTGGGGCTGTCTGGTCTGCAGCTGGGTGAGGGCTGGCATCTGTGGTGTCCAATGAACCTGGGCCTGGACTGGGAAATTCTGCTTCTGCTGTGGGAAGTCCTGGTAGTCATAGCCTTGGTAGGTGAGGGGCTGTTGAAAGCTGTGGAAGGGCTGTGACATCGCCTGGGATGGTGGAGCATACCTGGACTGGGTAGGAGCAGGTTCAGCTGGGCCTTGAGGGTTGTGAAGAAGTGCTGTGATCTTCTGCTTCATCACCTGGTACTGGGCCTTGGGCAGGTTCCTCAGGGTCTGGCTCACATAGGTGATGAAGCGCTTCTGGGCTGAGGATGCTCTATCCAAGTCAACCAGCCGAGAGAGAAGTTCTGTGCTGGTCTTCATTGTGTCCCTGATCTCCAACAGCACACTGTGGTATTGGCCCTCCAGTCTGCCTCTCTGCCTGTGTCCTCTGGAGCTGGGGATGGGGGTGGGTTGGCCTCTGGTGGCTGCTGCTTCTTCCTCCATTTGTGACAGCAGGGTGTCATCCTCCACGGGATCTTCCAAGTCTGCTGGCATGGGGAGTTCAGCTGTTGAGGGGGTCTCTGCTGTGGGGCCCTCTGAAGACATCTGCCTGGACACGGTAGCTGGCTCCTGGCTGGAAGAGGACTGGCTGTCTGTGGGTTGTCTGAGGAAGAGGGGCCTCAGAGGGGCTGCTCCTCGGTGGTGGATCTCACCCTCCAAGAAACTGCACTTGGTCATGATGTACATCTTCCGGTCAGTGAGCTTGAAGGTGGCCTGCCCGGATTTCTTGAGGTGTAGCTTGCCATACCAGGTGTGCATGTGCTTCCACCATCCAAGGAGTACTTCTGCAGTGTACCCAGGTTCTCTGCCTTGTCTCTCCACTGTGCCTGCTTCCTCTTGGTGTTGCAATACAGTCTGTGGCCCTTTCTCCACAGGTACTCATTCTCCCTCAGCCATTCCAGCACCTCATCCTCATGCTCCTCAGAAACAGTGTACTGTTTCCTCTCTCCCTTCTCCTTCCCTTGCCTCTTCCTCCCTCTGGCAGGGGCTTCAGCGGGGCCTTCAGGGCCTTCAGCATCAGGGCCTTCTGTAGATTGTTCAGGGCCTTCAGGGGCTTGAGCAGCAGGGCCTTCAGGGGCTTGAGCAGCAGGGCCTTCAGCAGCAGGGCTTTGAGAGGCTTGAGGGGCTTGGAGCTGGTCTACCACAGCAGCAGCAGCAGCAGTTTCAGAGTCAGTGCCAGGGGGTGGGATGCTGGTTCTGGCCTTCTTCACCTTGCCAGGGCTTGAACTAGTAGGCAGGGATTTCCTCTTCTTGCCTGACTGACGAACCATGGTGTTCCTGCAAGATTTATCTGGCAGCACGTCTTTCTCCTGTATGCTGACTGCGTGCTGTATCCTTTTATATCCGCGGAGCGGACGCAATTCATACCCCCTGCAATTCATAACCCCTGCAACGCTTTGCATCCACTATACATCCGTGTGGCATCCCCTTTGTTTCCTGGAGGCATACGTGATGCATCCATTTCATCTGCTATGCATCTGCCTCTTCCGCTATGCATCCTATTCAAAATTCTCCCCGGATTTCGTTTGGAGGTGTCGTCTTGCTTCCATCCACTTTCATCCACTAGGCTTCTGATGAACATCCGTTTAACATCCCCGCTACATACTTCCCACATTTCCGTTCTTTTCTGTTCTGTTTATGCAAATTTTTACCAATTTTTGGAGCGGATGAAAACGGATGGAGCCACCCCCGAAATTTTGCTCATCCGCTGTGTCCTTTATGCATACGTTTTGCGTCCATCAGCCAGTGGGACCGAGTCTGTACATAGAATATGCTTCAATGAAGTTACAGAATAAGGATCAGCTTCAAATCTGAAATTAATTTGAATGTAAATTTAAATGTGGTAGGACAACAAGAAAGAATATGAAGTGATACGTTATAAACAAATCTGATGAATGTTTTAGTATCTAAAGATGTACAGTTATTAAAGTAGGACAGCATTTGGATAACTCTAAGTGAAGGATTTTTTTTTAAACAAGGTGGGGGAATTTACTTACTGGATACACAAAAGAAGTTTGTTAAAGTTTTAAAAAATTTTGGGGTTAAAAACAAGATAGATTGAAAGCAAGCTTTGGGACTATTCTGGGAGTTAAATATTAAAATTGTTATGGAAAGAAAAAGAGTTGGGTTAATCAATGAAAGTTAAAATAGAAAATTAGTTATATCTGGTTTCTCTAACTAAACTTTTGCTGATAAACAAATGGTGATTTTTTTTTATTTTTTTTAAAATTGAGAAATGAGTGATAGAGTGAAGACAGTATATGTTGTATACCACATGGTACCTATGTGGTAATAAGATATTAAAATTGCTTTAATTTACTGAGATATTTATTTTTCTTGGAAGTCTTTATCCAGTAACAAAACCAGGACATCCTAGTGAATTTGGCTTTTGATTGATGCTTCCCATACTGTGAAAGAACACATTTTTTTTCCATTTGAAGTAGAACAGTACTTTCTTTTTCCTTTATCCTTCATGATGCACCTTGTTTTCCATTTATTATAGTCAGAGATGGTATTCAGCAGGTTCTGACCAGTTCTGAAGAACCAGTAGTGGAAATTTTGAGTAGTTTGGAGAACTGGCAAATACCACCTCTGACTGGAGATTTTACAGTATCCTTCCCCTGCCATGCCCACCAAGCTACGCCTATAGAACCAGTAGTAAAAAAAAAAAATTGAATCCCACCACTGGTTATAGTGATATAGTAAGTGAAGTTCTACATAAATAAAGTTTTATTATGACATAATAAAAACTTTATTTTTATTTTATTTTTATGACATAAAACTTTATTATGGCTTCTATCCAAAAACCGCAATGAAAAAAATATATTTCAGCCATTTCCACTAAAGAAGTGCTCTTATAGAAATGTATAACAGAAATGTCTAATGGAGGGAAATTTCTAGAGATTGTCCACTGAATGATAATTTGAATATACTATTAATCATCAAATGGAAATTCCATGGAAGAAAAAGAAAATATTGCATTGTTCACTTAGATAAGAAACAACTTTTATTTTTCCATTGTAGCTCCATTTATATTAATAAGTGATGACTGATTCTTGGATAAAATATACTTCAAGGTTACTTAATAATGCCTATAGAAGCTAACATATATTTTCAGGAAGCGTAACATCTTCAGCCAAGTACTTCATTCTGCAATCTCGCCTCGTGAATACCAAGCAGACTTTTACAGGATATTCCTGTCTGAAAGCAAATCCATGTTTACTTTAATATCATTCAGTGCAATATGTGGAGTTCTCTCACTTAATAAATATCTTAGAGGTATTTTAATACTACTTGCAATATTGCCATATCAATAAATAGTCCACTTATGTATATGTGTTATCTGATCTGGAGTAGTTTTTCACAGTCAGGTTTTGTTCAAAGGTTTTTTGTTCTATCCAGCAAAGTCTTCTGGAAGAATCAGAGGAAACAGGAGAACTGGAGAAAAATCTGGAAAAATTCAGAATTAAAAAAACCTTTTATAATAGGCATCTAAATTTTGACCCAAATGTATGCTGGATCCAGGGGTGGGTTTCTACCAGTTCTGTCCACCTCTGTAGAACTAGTAGCTCTGAAGAGCAGCAGACATAGAACCGGTTCTATGTCTGCTGATGTTTTTGCGCACCCTCCCACCTGGGCTCTTTCCTAATTTTTATTTCCTGATTTTTCAACTTCAGCTGCCGAATGAGGCACAGCTGCAGTTAGAAAAGCAGGAAAAGAGGGCTGTTTCAAAGGCTGCTTCCCTGCAGGCAGCTGCTGCTCACGATTTACAGGCTTTTGGCTCACTGCCTGCAAAGAAGCTCGTAAATCCTGAACCGGTAGTTAACCCTGTCATATCCCACCCCTGGCTGGATCTATTCCAAAATCAGTGCTGTTAGAACAGGAGTATCAAACTCAAGGCCTGTGGAATGGATCCAGCCTGTGGGTTGCTTAAATCTTGCCCACACAGTCTGGAAATAGCAAAGGATTGGCCCATGGTACCTCTGGCAGCCAAAATGTAGTATGGTGGTCAGTGTGAGAACTCTCGTGCCTTATTTTGCCAGCAGGGTGCTGCAGGAGGCTATCGAGGCTAAATATGGGGTGTGGGAGGTTTGTACAGCATTGGGCCCTGTTTTGACTGGCAGGGTCCTGTCTCCTCACCCTGTCCAGACATCCTGCAGAGGAGAACTACAATGCTGATTCATCTTTTGAATAAATCCAGTTTGACATCCCTGTATTAGACAGGGATGTGAGCTAGGGAATTAAAAAGACTCAAACAAACAAACAAATAAATGAGTTAAATTTTATTTTTTACAAGAGTCAATATATTTTCAATAAACTAAAGTCTCAGTGAAGTAATGGGAACTTAAAATGTTGGATTACCAGATCTGGATTCAAAAAATTGAGATGATCACCATATGGCAACAAGAGATACAAAAGTTGTCTGTCTTTTTGCTGTCAACTAAAATTATTCATTTGTTACTGGCAGCCCAAGTAAAGTATTATTCTATAAAGTAAATTGATATGAGATATATGAAGCTTTCGGGAAAGAAATGGCAGTCCGAAGACAGGTTCAGACTGTCTTCAAAACCAGAACGTTCTTTAAATTCATTTCAGGATAAGAAAAAAACTTCTGTTCACTCACAAGTGGTCTATAATATTGTTCATCAAGAAGGGAGTCTTTAGCAGACTGGAAATCTTGAAAAGAAAGAAATAACCACAATTTTGCTCAAACTATGGTTGGCACTGTCCAAAAGTACACTGAGTTTCCATTCTTCCTTTGATAATCACTTCCAGAAATTGTTTGTTAAATGCTTTTCAGCTATTAGGATATTTTGAATCAACAGGTTTTACAGCACTGTGTAAGTATCAAATTTCTGAGCATACAGGATCAAGACTGTGTCCCCAAGTTAATGTAATGTTTGTTTGTTTGTTTGTTTGTTTGTTTGTTTGTTTATTTGTTTATTTATTTATTTATTTATTTATATCTTACATATTCATCATTTAAATGCTATACAGTATATGATTGATTATACTGCCACAAAGTATTTAAAATAGTCAACATAATTTTATGCAAGCAGAATATATTGTTGGCACAGCAAGAACTCAATTCCACTAAAAATCAGAAAAAAACTTCAGCTTAGAATTTGAACAGAAGCTGGACAGAGTCAAAGGAGATGATGAAGGATCACCTCCTGAAGTTTGTTGTAGTCCGCCAGCAGCCTGTGGAGATGGCAGTTGAACAGTGGGGAAGAACATTGGAAAGTCCAGGAGTCTGGGAAGGACTGGGACATTGATCCTGTGTCTGATACAAAGATGGGACCAGTGCCATCTGGGAGTTATGTGCTGATTCCATAGTCTCCAGAATCTGACAGCAGTGAGGCAGAGGAACAAGGGGAGCCTGTTCCTAGTGCGTGTGTGTGCAGAGCTGCCAGAAGGCAAAAGCAGTTAAGACAAAAGGGGCGATTTGGGAGTAAGGCTTGGAGATGGTTGCCCCCCCCCCCATAAGATATAAAGAAAGTGCAAAGGGGCAGGAAACTTTGCAGGAAGCAATGTTGTTCACTCTGGTCTGTTTGGAACCTGAAACTCCATGGTGAATTTGTGCTCTGGTTTTGAAAGACTAATTGGTACTTTAGTCATTGGCAACACTTCAACAAAGGTGCATTCTTATCAGACTACTCTCGAATAACTTTGATAGACTTCCATGGGACTATTTATAAATGGTTGAGACTCATTATGGGCTTTGAATGACAATAATTCACAATTGTTGAACTAAAATAAAAGGGTTTTAAATTTAACATGTGTTTGTTTGTGTCTCAGGAAACCTTGGTCAGAACAAAGTTATCTGGAATAAGTTTGATCCTGTGAATCTTTACCAAGTGAACAGAGTTATCATCATCAGATTAACCACTAATAGTCTGAATTCTTGTTATTTTTGGTCAATAAAGGTCTCCATGAAAATGATGGGGAGCTGGTCAGGTGGTAGTGAAGGCACCGTTGAAAGAGGAATATTATCTTGGAAAGAGATGGTGTGACATTGTTTATTTAAGAATTATATTGTAGTAGAAAGGTCTTAGGAGACCTTCCTCCCCTCCAAAAAATAAGGGCAGATAAGAGACACTATAATCCACATTTAGATAATGTATCAAGAAGCACAAAAAAGACCCTCCCGAGTTACTCAGACAATGGGGAGACAGGAGGAAATATTTCATCTTGTATTTGCAAGATTGTACTTGTAAACCAGTGGTTCCCAAAGTGGGAATTACCACCCCCTGGGGATGGTTGGATGCTTTAGGGGGGTGCTAAGAGGCAAGGTGGATGGCAGGAGGGTGCTAAGATGCGACAGAGGGATGCTGGAGGTGGGGTCCTTGCAGGGCACAATTCAGGAATGAAAAAAAATATCATGCTTCCGCCGCTGGGTTCAAGGCAAGGCCCCGCAGAATCACCCCATTGACCTGCATACTCCAGTGCAAGGGGCTCAATGGGGTGAACCTGCGGGACCTCATCCTGAATGCAACTTTGGGAAAGAAGAGAAAACCAGAGTGGCTTTGTTCTCTTTTTCAAACATTCCACTGCTGCTGCATTCAAGTGGCGTTGGGATATTTGAAAAGGAGAACAAAGCTGCTCTGGTTTTCTCTCCTTTCCCAACGCTGCATTCAAGTGGTGGTGGGATGTTTGAAAAGGAGAGCAAAGCTGTCCTGGTTTGCTCTCCTTTCCCAACTCTTTGTTTGGGGCGAGACCCCGCAGGATCATCCCATTGAGCCCTTTGCACTGGAGGCTCCTGCCCAAGTAAGTCCGAATGGAGCAATTGCACAAAGTCAATGTGGTGAGCCTGAGAGAGGGAAAGAGAGAGGAAAGAGAGAGAGAGAGAGAAGGAAGAAGAGAAAGAGAAAAGGGACAGAAAGAAAATGGGACAAAGAAAGAGGGGGGAATGGAAGGAAGGGACAGAAAGAAAAAGAAATAAAAAGGGAGGAAGGTAGGGAGGAGAAATATAATGAATTCTAGTCCAATCACCTGCTCCAGCAGGGTTAGAAGGGAGTGTGTGTGTGTGTGTGTGTGTGTGTGTTTTCCTTGTAATTTACCAGTACATTTTGGTTTTGCCTTCTTCAGAATTGGCACTGTAATACATTGGGGAAAAGTAATTTTTAGGGTGGAGGTCTGGTCCAATGGATCCTATTTAAAGCCTCAACAAAATGTGACAGCTTCCTGATAGTCTTGGCCATGTTTCATCAACAAAACTTTTAATTAATAGAAGCCAAAGATGTTTCAATGTGCTGGCAAAGATGCTGGCAAAGATGTTTCAATGTGGAAAATGGCCTCTAAACTAGGCCTCATTTCAATCTGATGCATCAGGTCTCTTTCTCTCTCTGTCTCTCTCTCACCTCCATCCCTCCATCCCCCCTTTCTTTGTCCCTTTTTCTTTCTTTCTCTTTTCTCTTTCTTTCTTTCTTTCTTTCTTTCTTTCTTTCTTTCTTTCTTTCT
>BLBF01000026.1:5946888-6006865 GCA_015471245.1 Laticauda colubrina | reverse complement strand
GTGCTGCTGGTGCTGCTGGTGCTGCTGGTGCTGCTGGTGCTGCTGGTCCTGCTGGTCCTGCTGGTTCTGCTGGTGCTGCTTTTGCTGCTACTGTTGTTGTTGTCGCTGCTGCTGGTGGTGGTGTGGTGGAGCAGCCCCTAGAACATCGAAGCCCCTCTGATGAGGGCCCAGAAGGCCCTGCCAGAGGGAGGAAGAGGCATACGCGAGAATGGGAGAGGAGGCAATACTCCATCGAAGAGGAACATGAGGATGAGGTGCTCGAATGGCTGAGGGAGAACGAGTACCTATGGCAGAAGAGACACAGGTTCTATTGAGACACCAAGAGGAAGCAGGCTGCTTGGAGAGAGAAGGCAGAGAGCCTGGGCTACATTTCGGAGGTGCTCCTCAGCTGGTGGAAGCATATGCACACCTGGTACGGGAAGCTGCACCTCAAGAAGTCTGGCCAGGCCGTGGTCAAGCTCACCGACCGGGAGACCTATGTGATGGCCAAGTGCAGCTTCTTGGAAGGTGAGATACACCACCGAGGAGCAGCCCCTCTGTCTACCCTCTCTCGTGATGCTATATTTCCAGTGTTTGACTTTGATGTAGGCATTAGACTGAAGCCACATGCAAAGGATCTTCTATCAGAAAAGGATAAATTCTTTGGGTGAAGCTCTCTGGGACCAAGTTTTCAGACAGGTACAGGCTCTGCTCTTGATTGTACTTTTCTCTCCTTTGCAGATGAAACTGAGTGATTCTCTGTTTAGATCAGGAAAGCCACTGGCACTTCTCAGAGTCTTTGAATTTTTCCAACTGTTTCTGTTGTTTGTGTTAGAAACAGGAAGTGGATTTAATAATGCCATGAATGATGGACCTCCTGCTTCTGCTTCTGCTGCTACTGGTGTCCCCATCAGTCTGTGGGAAGCTGAGAATGAAGTGCCCATTGAGTTTGGAGCACTAGGATGAGAACAATCCATGGAGCTTTTACAGGCCTGGAGACCATCTCATTGGTGTGGTCACAACTGAAATGTGTCGCCAATATGTGGCCTTTCAAAGCCCTCCTTCTATACCTTCTTCTTCATAAATCATGCAGGGTGATGGAGTTGCACTCCCTCCATGTGAAATTCTAATACTCTCCTTTTCTTCTTATTTCACTTATTTTTGTACCACAGGACTGTCTAATTTCCTGAATGAGTTTTATTTCCATAGCTTCCCTCTTTTGCTTTACTTTGTGAAAGAGAGTAAAATCCAAAGATGAGGTTGAAACACCATTTCTGACAAATGGAAGTACAGTCTCTTCTGGAAAGTCTGAAGTGATGGCACTCCCATGACTTCCGAGGGCAACTTCTGTTCCATTGGTTGATTGTTCTCACTGTCAGAAAGTTTCTCCTTATTTCCAGGTTGAATCTCTCCTTGATCACTTTCCATCCATTATTTCTTTGCACAAAGGGAACTTCATGAGGACAGTGGTGTCACCCAGAAAGGAAAAAGCCTAAAGGGAACATCAGGCCAGCCAGAAAACAAACTTGCATAGGAAAAGAAATCTAATAAAAGAAATTGAAAGGAGCCCCCAAGACAAAAGCCAAGCAATTAAGAACATACAAAATCAGCCAAACAGACAGGAATTACAAATAGAAGATTACAACAAAAAAAGCCATTAAAACTAAAAGAGATTAGAGAAAAAACCGATAATACAAACAAGCTGCCCCGCAGAGTTTATTTTCACACCTCGTTAAGTTTACCTTCTGGCGAAAAAAATAAACCCTGACAGGATTTTAATGTCTAAACCTGAAACCTTAAACAAACATTTATACACAAAGGGAGAAAAAAGGTATAAAAAACTGGGAACTTATCATTCAAAGTTAGCTAGCTATCCCAGGAACGCAGGCACGCTGTTTCTAGCCTTCCTGAAAATAAAAAGATACAGTTTTCAAGCAGTTGTCTGTATCCTTGCGCCAGAGCTCTCCCAGCGGGAAAATTCGAACCCCCAGAGAAAGGCACGTTCAGATTTTCTACACCTTGTCTGGCCTACAGGTGCTTTAGAAAATAGCTTGATCCCTTTCTCCTCTCTGTGGCAGCCCCTCAAATATTGGAAAACTGCTGTCATGTCTCCCCTGGTCCTTCTCTTTACTAGACTAAGCCAAGCCCAGGTCCTGTAACCGTTCTTCATATGTTTTAGTCTCCAGTCCCCTAATCATCCTGGTTGCTCTACTCTGTACTCTTTCTGGAGTCTCAACATCTTTTTTGTAACATGGTGAACAAAACTGGATGCAATACTCTAAGTGTGGTCTTACTATGGCTTTAGAGTGTGGTATTAGTGTCTCCCTTGATATTGATCTTATCCCTCTGTTAATACAACTTAGGATTGCATTTGCTTTTTTGGCTGCTGCTGCACACTGCTGGCTCATTTTTAACTGGTTGTCCACTAAGACTCCAGGATCCCTCTCAAAGTAACTGCTATTGAGCCTGGTTTTACCCAGTCTATATGTGTCCTTTTGGATTTTCTTCCCTCAGTGTAGGACTTTACTTTCCTCTACATTGAATTTCATTTAGTTAGATATGGCCCAGTATTCTAGTCCATCAAGATCCATCTGAATCTTGAGCCTATCTTTTTGGTTGTTAGCTATTCCTAGATCATTGGATTTGGATCAGTGTTGGCTTAAGGCTTAGCGGGTTTGTGAAGGATTATATATTTAAAAAAATATTTGTTGTTGCTGTTCACCATAACATGAACATTATTTTTACAGTAGGGAGATTTCTGATTTAAAAACTGTCCTACAATTAATTTTCACCATTCAAATGGTCCACAAGAATTCTCAGTTCTTGCACAATCTCACCCTGGGGCTACAACATCCATGACAACTGTATAAGCACTTTCCATACTTCAGATGCCTTGCTGGACATGCTCTCCACTGGAGAAGACAATGTCCCCAACTACGGCTGTGGGAGGAAGGAGAACCTCCTGGCTCTGATTGATGCAGCGGAGAGGAATATCTCCATCCAGATATCAACATTTGTAGGCACCTACAAGTCCCACAGGTTTGTGTGTGTTTTTCTCAATCTAAGGTGAGTGGGGTGGTGGGCATGAACAACAGATCCAATAACTTCATAGAATTCATAAGCTGTTTTTCAGCATATTAGGGAACATAACAACTATGTTTTAGTCTATTATGTTCATCTTCAAATTCACCATTAAAGGCCTGAAGAGCCATAAAGTCCCTGTAGAGGATATTCTACTGAATATTGAACTATTGAAAAACTATCCAGATTTTGTGGTCCTCTATTAGCATGTTCAGTTTCACATATCAATAATATGTGCCTTATCCAATTGGAATCAAGTTGGCAATAGTCCTGTCTATGTATAAAAATTATTAAGATCACAGGATCTGAAGAGTATCTTTGGGATTGATAAAAGGAGTTCAGCTCCTGCCCTCAAAGATACAGTAAGTTATGAATTTACAAAATTTCTACTTTGTATAAAATCAGGGTATATAATTATTGGTTTAAAATTAAAGCGAAGAAACAGGCAGACTCCCAAAAGAGACAAAATTTCAATTAAAGATTTATTTGAGTGTACAACTGACAATTTGTGCTAGGAGTTGAGATATCTTAGTCTCTTGTATATCTAGAGAAGAAGCTGAAAAATTGTTCCACAAAGAATTTGGGACATAGAAGCTGAGAAAGAGGTTTAAATACTCAAAAATAGCATATATTAATGCCCTATAGCTTAGATTGAAACATGTTATCTGACGTCTGCTTCTTTGAATCTAATAGTTGGAATTGTAGGGGTGACAACGAAATTTACATTGCATTTTTAATTGTTTTTTGTTTAATATGTTTTTGCATTCCATTTTTATAGACAATCTTGTTAAATATTTAACTGTCTTAAATATCAAAACTGACTAAGGAACAAACTATTCTAATATGTTCATCAGAACAAAATTGGGTTTGTCAATAACTAATATTTTGGAGTTGATCTGGACCCCATTATAACATATTATTCTTCATTACTTTTTCAGATCAGTGCTACAATTCCTTCAGAGACTCTGAGTGATACAAGGAGATTCCCCTTTTTCTAACCATTGTTCCCCAAAGAAGGATTCCACTACCCAGCAATCATCTTGCTGCTCCTCCATTTCAGATGGACCTTAATTGGCCTCTTTGCTTCAGACACAGAAAAGGGAGAGGATTTCATGAGGACTTTCCCTACGATGCTTGTCAGGAATAGAACTTTTGTTGTTATATCACAAAGATTCACAACAACTGGACAAACAGCACCCCTCAGGGAGGTCCTCTCTAAGTGGAGACAAGTCAACGTCTTTGTCCACTTCATAGAATATGATTCCATCTGGGACAGAATTATTCCTTTCCATGAAGCACTTCTGCATTTGCCAGGACCCATTGAAGGGAAAGTCTGGATCCTCACAAATTTTGCAGGGCATACAATAAAGAAGCACATATTTCTCAAATACATCCATAGTATTTGGATGTTGGTTGTCTGTCAAAACAAAGGCCAATGATGCTGCCTTTGAACCCCATTTCTTTGTGGAAGATCAGTTTCAAGATCATTATTTTTGCTGTTCTCTTTCCAAGCACGTCTTTTCTGTCAAAGGCCACAAAAGATGCACCCAGGAAGCCCCACTGGAGACCCAGGAGAAAAGGAACAGGAAATTGATAAAAAATGACTCCATTCATTGCAGTATCATGAAGACTCTGGCCCAGGTCATGAATGCCGCCTATTCCTCCAGATCGAGGAGGGGAAGGAAGGAGGGAGAAAAGAGGTTGGGGGCTTCAAGGCTGCAGCCATGGCAAGTATGGGGGTCTCAATAGGGTTCCATTAATCTGAGATCCTTTGAAAAAGGAATCTGGAGGGGAAGGAGGGGAACATCTCAACCTTCTTGTGCTGCAGAAGGTCAAGAGATTTGCACCATCTAATTGCTCCTGTCAGACGCTCCAGAATAACAGGGAGCAGATGTGAAGTTTCTGTCCTGCCTCTGTTGGAAAAAATCTCCTTCTGGGTTCAGTTCCAAGCGGGGAAGAAAGACGCTGGAAACATGGTGAGTGCTTGGAAGATGGTTTAATGGTGGACAGGAGCACATGCCTTGGTTGAGGAAAGAAGGGCTGAGATGCTGAGAGTGCAATTGTTTTATGCCCTCTGTTGGGATTTGAATTTGAGTTTATATTCTGATTGGTTATCAGACTCCCATGGGGCCATGCAGGGGCAACTGTGCTTGGTTGAGCCTGGCTGGATGGTGATGTAATGAAAGGGCTTTGGACAATTCATATATAGCTTTACCTGGAGTAGATCTTTGTTATGTAAACTAGACTGGCCTAGGCCTGAGTAATGGTCCATTAGCAAAGGTGGGAGGGGGGCTGAGTTTCAGGGGTGGGATTCAAATTTATTAATACCCAGTTCTTTGGCTGTGGCCTAATTAGTGGGTGTGGCTTGTTGGTAATGTGACTGGGTGGGAGTGGCTTGCTGACTGGGAGTGAGTAGGTGGTCATGTGATGGGGTGGGAGTGGCTAGGGAGTCTTGTGAGTGGGGTGGGTGTGGCCATGTGACCATGTGTCTGGCAACCGAAATTTAAGTGGTCCTCACTTCATAACCAGGTCACTTCATAACCAGGTCACTAACCAGCTTAGTGGCCAATTGCTTAGCAAGTAATTTTTGCCAGTTTCCAAGGCCTGGGGAACCCTAGATAAATAAAATACATAAATAAAAATTATTTTACTATTCATCTTGATGTTTTTTTCTCCTTTGCTTAAGGAAACATCAGGATGAATAGTAAAATAATTTTTATTTTATTTATGTATTTATTTAATTCTTTAGTATCTGTTTTTGTTTTTATTCATCATAATTTGAACTGCATCCTTTTCAGAGAAGTAAAAGAGGAGTAAGGGCAATAAATACTAATGAGTAGTTGTGCTCATTTTCCCCACAACAACAACCGTGTGAGGTGAGTTGGGCTGCGAGAGAATGACTGGCCCAACGTTACCCAGATGGCTTTCATTTCATCCGTAGAGGAGGTGGTGTTGCTATCTTCTATAAAATGTCCTTACATCTAAAAACATCCAAGTTTCCCAAGAGCTTGCTCTTCTTCAGACCATCATCTGTCAACTATCCTAAAATATCACATTTCTATTCTTACCATGTTACAGAGCCCCAGATAATGACATCTAACATGTAAACAAGCTAAATTCACTACTAACATGGGCAACATCCTTCCCACATGTTTTATCTTTCTTGGTGACTTCAATCTACCTCATTTTAACTGGACCCTTAATGAATGTACAATTGAAAGCACACATGCAACCTTCTACAATGCAGTAGGAAAGCTGGGACTGGAACAACTAGGGACTTAGAGAGTGGCCCAAAATTACCCAGATGGCTTTCATGATCAAGGAAGGACTTGAACTCACAGCCTCTTGCTTTCTGGCTCAGGGGCTTAACCAGTAAACCAAACTGGCTCCCTTAGATACTTATCAAGATTGGCACAATCCTTCATCATTAATGTTCTTATATGAGATACTATAATTTAACAAATCCTAAAACCCAGATATTTTTCTACTGCTGAAAATATTTTCGATTTCCTCCTAGAAACAACTGTATGACTAAATACAGTTGTTTCTAGGAGGAAATCGAAAATATATTTCTGGAAATTTGGTAATGTTTAAAAAAGATCAAAGTACATCTGCATGAGAATTGTTATAAATCTTGTATGATAGCGATTTTTCAACTCTATTTTTTTGACGACAACATAGAAAAAATGATGAATTATGACAAAATGTTAAATCTTCCCATTTTTATGACAAAGATTAAAAAAAAATATTGGAGTACCATTTTTAAATCAATCTTTATCCACTTTATTATCGTACCAACCACCCCTCATTTAACTGGGTTTCTGATCACATCTCAAAATTGTTTGTTCCTTTCCTGAAATCAAATTATTTCTGCAGTATTTCCATAATGTATTTAGGAAATGAAATAATATGTGAGGAAGACTTGCACAGAGCACATAAGTTGTATCCCCCCCTTTCCCAACATCCATTTAGAAAGGGCAGTGATAGGAGGAAAAACTTTTGGAGGGTGGAAGAGAGATTCTGCCTGGGGAAGAACCAGATAAGAAGAGGAAACCTACAGCTGCATAAAAAAAAGGTCAGTGGGAGAGTTGTACTTTCTGACTCCCCAAATCCAGTCAGTGCAGCATAACAGCGAAGTGGGCCTAGCTCAAGTTTCCTCTCTGGGCCTCCTTGGAGAGGATTATCAAGAGAATTTTCTTCCTGACAAATCCATTTCTGAAAACCAACCTGTTAAGAGCCTGTCCATAGGCCGACGGATGCAAAACGTATGTAAAAAGGACACAGCGGACGAGAAAATTTTCCATCCATTGTTATCTGCTCTCAAAAGTGCCCCGAATTTGCATAAGCAGAGCAGACAACAACGGAAAGGAACGGATGGAGGGAGGATGTACCCAGGATGTTAAGCGGATGCTCCACGAAAGCCTAGCGGATAGAAGCGGATGGAAGTGGATGGCACATCCGCGGGACTTCCGGGGGGGCACAGCGAAGCGGATGCACAATGGAAGGAACGGATGCAGAGTGGATGCCTAGCGGATGCCTAACAGATGCAAAGCGTTCACTGCGCATGCGGGGAGGATGCATTGCGTCAGCTCCGCAGATATAACAGGAAGCAGCTCGCAAGCAGGTCACCATTCAGAGGAAAGACCTGCTGCCAGACATAGCTCCAGCCAGCCAACAACCATGGGGAAGAAGAAGAAGCCTGTGCCATCTGCTGCCAGCCCTGGCAAGAAGGACAGGACGACCATCCCACCCCCTGGCCCTAACTCTGCTTCTGCTGGGGCTTCTGCTGCTTGGGCTGACTCTTCTGGTGCTGGGGCTTCTGCTGCCGCTGCTCCTGGTGCTGGGGCTTCTGCTGGTGCTTACTCTGCTGGTGCTGCTCCTGGTGCTGGTGCTTCTGTTGGTGCTTCCTCTCCTGGCACTGTTCCTGGTGCTGGTGCTTCTGCTGGTGCTTACTTTGCTGGCACTGCTCCTGGTGCTGGTGCTTCTGTTGGTACTTACTCTGCTGGCGCTGCTCCTGGTGCTGGTGCTTCTGCTGGTGCTTACTCTGTTGCTGCTGATCCTGGTCCTGCTGGTCCTGCTGGTGCTGCTGGTGCTCCTGGTGCTGCTGGTCCTGTTGATGCTGCTGGTGCTGCTGGTGCTGCTGGTGCTGCTGGTGCTGCTGGTGCTGCTGGTCCTGCTTTTGCTGCTACTGTTGTTGTTGTTGCTGCTGCTGATGCTGCTGGTGTGGTGGGGCAGCCCCTAGAACCTCGAAGCCCCTCTGATGAGGGCCCAGATGGCCCTGCCAGAGGAAGGAAGAGGCATACGTGAGAACGGGAGAGGACGCAATCCTCCATCGAAGAGGAACATGAGGATGAGGTGCTTGAATGGCTGAGGGAGAATGAGTATCTATGGCGGAAGGGACACAGACTCTATTGAGACACCAAAAGGAAGCAGGCTGCTTGGAGAGAGAAGGCGGAGAGCCTGGGCTACACTTCAGACGTCCTCCTCGGCTGGTGGAAGCACATGCATACCTGGTACGGGAAGCTGCACCTCAAGAAATCTGGCTAGGCCATGGTCAAGCTGACGGACCGGGAGACCTACATGATGGCCAAGTGCAGCTTCTTGGAGGGTGGAATCTGCCACCGAGGAGCAGCCCCTCTGAGAACCCTCTCTCTCAGGCAGCCCGCAGAGAGCCAGTCCTCTTCTGGCCAAGAGTCAGCTCCTGTGTCCAGGCAGGTATCTGTGGAGCGTGCCACGATGGAGACCCCCCTGACAGCTGTGCTCCCTGTGGCAGAGGGCGTGGAGGACCCCCTGATGCAGTGGGAGCAAGGAGAGGGCACTTCCACCAGAGACCAACCCACACCCACACCCAGCTCCACCTCCACAGAAATCAGGCAGAGAGCCAGACTGGAGGGACAGAGCCACACTGTCCTGCTGGAGATCAGGGACACCATCAAAAGCAGTGTAGATCTCCTCTCTCAGCTGGTATACACCAACATACCATCCTCAAACTGCAAGCCCTTCCTCACCTACGTCAACCAGACCCTCATGGACATGTCTGAATCACAGTACTAGGTGATAAAGGAGAGGATCACCGGTCTTCGGCACAACCCTCCAGGCCCAGCTGAACCTGCTCCGACCCAGTCCAGGTCTGCTCTTCCACCCCAGGTGATGTCACAGCCCTTCCAAGGCTTTCACAAGCACCTCACCTACCAAGGCTACGGCTACCAGGAATTCCAGCAGCACAGGCAGCCCTTTCCAGTCCAGCCACAGATTCATCGAATGCCACTGATGCTACCAATGCCACTGATGCCACCAATGCCACTGATGCCACAGATGACATCCATGCCACAGATGCCACCCACACCACAGATGCTACTGACACCTCACCTCGATCACCTGCAGACCAGACAGCCCCACTACACTCCTCCTTCCTCCATCCCACAGCCAAGCCCAGCCTCAGAACATCTGTCATCGGTGTTCGGACTGACACCCCATGTCCTGGAGGAAGGGGCTCTCAACATCACAGGACTGAGCCAGCTCTCTGAGAGCTTCCTCCACACACCATCCCCTGTTGTCCTCTCGGGGCCAGGCACCCCAATGGTGCCTCAGACCAGCACTCCAGCAGCAGCCACCTCCACAGTACCTGGACCCTTCACCCCTGAGACTATGGGCATGCCTCAGAGTGACTGAGAAGAGTGCCAGAGACTGGGTTGCTACCTGTTGACTTTATCTTTGCTTGGGACACTTTTCTTGGGTCATTTTGCTTTTACAGTTTGTTATTAATAAAGTTTATCTTTGCTTCACACACTTGGTTCATTTATTTTAGTAAATAAAGTCTTGGTGGAAACTTTTAGAAATGGTTTAAGCCTTTGCATGCTTGTGGGTTGGGTAAGGATAGCAGTGTGATGGGCAGGGATACCTGTGGGATGGATAATAGCTGTGGGATGGGCAGGGATACCTGTGGAATGGGCAGGAATACCTGTGGGATGGGTAATAGTTATGGGATGGGTTAGGATAGCAGTGGGATGGGCAGGGATACCTATGGGATGGGTAATACCTGTGGGATAGATAAACCTCCAGTGCAAGCATAGTGGGACTGTATGGTCCACCCTCCCTGGTGCCACATCTATGGCCTTTTATTATCAATAATAATTTAATCATTAATCAACACATTTCAACTTAAACACAACTCTTTATTAAAGGCCCTCTTCATTGTAGGGCCACTCAACATACATGGCACAATCTCATCAGGGTGATGAGACAGGCTCAAGGAAGTATCCATTAAGCATCTACTATCGTGTCTTGCCACTCAACTGATCCAGCTGGGGAGTTGAACCAGTGTTTCAGGAGGTTGTGCTGCTTCTTCCCTTCACATGAAGCTCTGTTGGGGCCTTGTACATCCACAGTGTCTATCCGGTTTCGTCCTTGCCTCCATTCACCAGGCTCCATGTCCCCATTGCCTTGTTGCTGGTCCACAAGCCTGTTCTGCAACACTGGGTAGAGGGTACGCATGAGATTGTGCAGAATGCAGCAAGCTTCCACGATGTTCCTCATGGTCTCTGGGCGATGCTGCATGGTGGTGAGAAGTACCTGGAACCTGTTGGCCAGGATGCCAAAGGCATTCTCCACCACCCGTCTTGCCCTGGACAGCCTGTAGTTGAAGATCCTCTCTTCACGGGCGAGGCATCTGGAAGTGTAGGGCTTCATGAGGTAGGTTCTGAGGGAGAAGGCGTCATCCCCCACAATGAAGTAGGGCACATCTTGTGTGTCGTTGGGCAGCGGGTCTGGATCTGGGAAGCCCATGATGAGGTAGCATTGCAGCCCCTCCTTGAGGTCACTGGCGTTATATACCTGGGCACCTGAAGCTGACCCATTGCCTGAAGCATCGATGTACATGAAATTGTAGTCAGCTTCGACCTTGACAAAGAGGATAATGCTGAAGAAGTGCTTGTAGTTGAAATAAGTCAACCCTGAGTTGGCTGGAGCTTTGCAGGCCACGTGCTTGCCATCTATGGCTCCAACGGTGTGGGGGAAGTTCCACTTCTGATACCACTGCTCTGCAATTTTCTTCCAGCCTTCTTCATTGGAGGCGCACTGGAGGAGCTCCTGCAGGTATTCTTCGATGATGGCCTGCACCACTTCTCTGACCACAATGCTGATGGTGTTGTGTGGCACCCTCCAGGCATACTGCATGCTCCTGTATGTGGTCCCGGAGGCCAGGTGGCACAGTCAGTGCCATCTTCAGCCCAGGGTCCAGGCTGGGCTGGGAGTTGGTGTTTGCCTTGGTGAACCTGGGTCTCAGCCGCTCCACAACTTCGTCAAACATGGCTGGTGGCATCCTCATGAAGTTCTGGAATGCACAAGAGTCTTCATTCCTCAGCTCCACCATCAACTTGTTATACAGTCCATACTTGGCTCTTCTCACGATCCATCTTTGGACCCAGACCCTTCTTGGATGCCTCCTTTTCTTCCCATAGAACAGGTGAAAGAGCCTGTAGAGGGCTTCACACTGTTGTAGAACGATGGCGGCTACCAAAAGGAGTGTGCGACAATCCATGGTGGAGATGACTGGATGCTGTGGAAGAGCAAGAGCAAGATGAAGGCTGAGGAGGTCTGCACCACAGGGCTGCTGGACTGAAAGTGAGATCCAGGTGATTTCTCCCCCTTTTTATAGAAAATATAGGTTTTCTGCTAGGTGTCCTTTTGCATCTTCTAGACATCCTGCAGACATTTTAAATATCTGAGATACGACCCCTATACGAATGTTTTTTTTCCGTTTTAATGCTTTGTATGCGAGCTGCATCCACTTTCATCCTTTCTACATCCGTACTATTAATGCTGCGTGTCCGTTCCACGTCCGTTTCGCTTCCTCCCTGAGTCCGTTTTCCGCTGGAGCGGATGAGAGTTGAGCGGATATGCAGCGGATGCCTAGTGGATATAGCGGATGCGTAACGGATGACGACAGACATATAACGTATGTTCCCCGTATGCGTAGCAGATATAGAATGGACACGTTGGATTCATTTTCCACTCAAAAAGTTTTGTGCAGCTCAAAACTTTTTAAGCGGATGAAATGTCAGTTGACGAATGCTGGACAGATAGAGGATGAAAAACGGACCCAGTGAGTACAGAATGGATTCATCGCGTTAACCAACGGGTGGCAAGTGTTTCTCTCCATTTTACATCCTCTTTCCATCCGTTGGTGCTGTGTGACAGGGGCTTTATCTTTTTAGACAATCATTCTTTATAAATGATTCATTCTTAACAATTAATTAGGATGTATGCATTCTTGACATTCTCTGAGCTCAGTTGTTTTCTTACAGATGTTTCATTATCCAGCTAGGTAACATTTTCAGTGCTAGAAGAAAGTGTCTTTGTTCTCCACTTGCCTACAATGTCTTTTCCTATCCCCGTTGGTGGGACTATTATTTTTTGTTGGTAATTCACTGATTAGGTATTTATTATTTGTATAGACTTGGTAATTGCTTGATTAGGATATTTTTTTTCTGGGTTTTTTTTTTTTTTTTTGATCTGGTATTAATCCTAGTGTTAATCTTCATTTAACAGGGTGTTGATTGCTGGAAAGGCCATTATTTGCTATTTTTCTTTCTTTCTTTTTTTTTGTAGCTTTTGGATTGTCTCTTTTGAATGGAATGTTGTTGTCTCTATGTACTTGTTGATAATTGATTTGCCTGAGTGTTAGGAATCTAAGAATTATTTAGCTTGTTTGGACAAGGCTTAGTCTATCATGCTCAATGCTTTCCAGATGAAATCATGGTTGAGTCTGTCCATCTGTTGTCCAGTTAAGAAAAACATTGAGCATGATAGACAAAGCCTAGTCCAAAAATGCTAAATAATTCTTAGATTCACTATGTAGGCAAAAGTCTAGTAGAATGCATTTATGAACAACATTATGTCTTCTGACTGCTAGTTGTTGTTCATAAATGCAATCTACTAGACTTTTGCCTGTTTGTCCTACATAGTGATTGCTGCAGTTTTTACAGGGTATGTTTATAATTTATGATGATTCAAGTTTTTTTTTTCTGGGCTACTGTTTGTTTTTTATTTAAGATATTTTGGATGATTTAAGTTGGTTTTTATGCTGTGATGGGCATAAAGTAAAGTGAATATATATTTCGTGGAAAGATATTATATAAATGGCCTGTTTCCTTTTTCTGATATTCAGTGTGTTTGTGCTCATGTAAAGTAGCATTGGTGTATAGCTTCTTTTATGGGAGGTTGGATTTTATGATAGACTTGCATTTAGAAAAACAAACTTTATTGATTATAAAACTAAAATATCCAACAAACACAATCACAACACAGAGAAAAAAAAGAAAAAGGAAAAAAGAAAATGATTCAAAACTAACAATTCTACTATTGACAGTCTATGGTTCCTTGTTTGTTAACAATATTGGTGATATATTTACAAATACATCTTATTGCAAATATATAATCACTACCTCTTTTACATTTTACATTGTTTACTAATATATTTTCTATTTTTGTTCGATCCAGTCATACCAGCATTCCCAGCTTCTATAATATTCTGATGTTTCTTTTTCCTTAAGTGCTAAATTAGCTTATCCATCTCTGCACAGGCTGTTATCTTCTGAATAACCATTTCCTCTGTTGGAATATCTGCTTGTTTCCAACACTGTGCAAAGGTTATTCTAGCTGCATTAAGAATGTGCAGTATTATATATTTGACTTTTTTAGAAATTTGTCTATTAAATATCCCCAATAAGAAGAATTCTGGTTTTAATTCAATTTGCTCCACTGTTATTTCCTCTAACCATTTTTTTTTTTTATTCTATGCCAGTATCTTTGGGCTTCAGTGCAGGACCACCACATGTGAAAGAATGTCCCCTGTTTCTTTTTACATTTCCAGCAATTCAGGTTCATGTTAGGAGACATTTTCGCTATTCTCGAGGGTGAAAGATACCATCTATAAAATATTTTATAGGCATTTTCTTGATATGTTGCTGATTTTGTAATTTTATTATTCCTTGTCCAGACCTTTTCCCATTCTAATAATCTAATGCTTTGTCCGATGTTTCTGCTCCAAGCTATCATGTTGCCTTTGGCTACTTCCTCTTCTAATTCCATCTCTAATAAGTAATTATAAAATGTAGTTATATTTTTTTAATGTGGACCTTATAGGATTTAATCTAATTGTTGTGCCTTAGGATAAATTCCAAACTTTTTCTTGTCCTGGCTATATCTATTTTGAATTTGCAAATAAGCTCACTGGTCTACTTGTAGCCATGATTTTAAAGTTCCTTGTGCATCAAGAAGGTCTTTGTATTTTATCATTTTATTAAGATCTAGAATATTTGGATGTATCATCACCTCCATTGTTGAGATCCAGATTGGAATTTTTAAATAATGTTTTTTTTTTTGTTCCAATTAGCCAGTAAGGAAACTCTAATTATATGTCTGTGGAAATACTTCTGCTTAATTTTTCCAGTGTCCCATAAAAATGTGTGTCATCCCCTCTGTAAATCATTACCTTCTAAAATAAGATCCTTTTATTTGACAGATTTACCCACTCTTTCAACCATTTTAAGGAGGCTGCACTATAGTATAATTCCCAATTTGGGAGTGCCATACCTCCCCTGCTCTTCATATCTTGCATTGCTTTTAGGTTTCCTTTTATCAAATTCCACTAATTTCCCATGTAATTGTTTAAAAAGTTCCTTTTGATTATCATTAGGGGCATCAATTACCACTAGTAGAATTGGAATTGATTTAATTCAAATTTGTAACACCAGAATTATTCCATTGGGCTCTTTCCAAATTGGCTCTGCTTTCATATAATCTTTTACATATACTGCTACCCCTTTCTTTTTCCTAAAATCTGCTGACGACAAAACAAATTCCCGAGCTTGGAACATTCTAGATATTTTTCTTCTTCCTTCCTTATATGAGTTTCCTGTAAACATATTATATCTGCATTTTGTTCAATTAATTTGGTTAATATTCTTTTCCTTTTTATCCTAGAGTTTAGGCCATTTATGTTGATAGTATGTTCTTTTCTTCATCCATCACCTAATTGACCTTTGCTCTTTGTCTTGTAGTTACTTCTGTCTCTCTTTGTGGCTGATTGTGCATCTTCAGTTCTTCTCTCTCTTGATGTTGTTTGTTTTTCGAATTCCTATGATTCCCATCTCTATTTTTTTGATTTTTGATTTTCTTGGTCGTCTTGTGAATTCATTTCTAATTCGTCTCTACTACTTGATTCTTCATGGCCTATCAATCATTCATTTAATTATTGGGCTTTTTCCATGGAGTCTACTTCAATGTTTCTTTCTTCCAAAGTGATTAGCATTCCCTCTGGGATTAGCCATCTGAACATAATACCTTTTTGGTTTAATTGGTTCACCAAGAATTTATAATCTCGCTTCTGCTCTCTCACTCTTCTTGGGATTTCTTTAAGCACCAAGATTTCTTTTCCTTTGTATGTAATTGTTTCTTCTCTAGAAATTTTGTATATAATATCTCGAACTTTTCTTCTGGCAAATCTCACATGCACCTCTTTTGGATGTTTATGTCATCTTACGTAATTTGTGGTCACTCTATATACTTTGTCTAACTCTTTCAGAATATCATCCTCACCCTTTTCCAATAGGTCTGCAAATATTCCTGCCATCACCTGTTCTAAGTCCTCTTCTTTAAGGCGAGGTCACATCGGCTGACGGATGCAAAACGTATGTAAAAAGTTCACAGCGAGCAAATTTTCCATCCATTGTTATCCGCTCTCAAAAGTGCCCCGAATTTGCATAAACAGAACGGACAATAACGGAAAGGAATGGACATGGGGAGGACGTAGCGAGGATGCTCAACGGAAGCCTAGTGGATGGAAGCGGATGGAAGCAGATGACACATCCACAGGGCTTCCGTGGGAGAACAGTGAAGCAGACATGCAGCGGAAGGAGCGGATGCTGAGCGGATGCTGAGCAGATACAGCAGATGCATCACGGATGCCTAACGGAAGCCTAGCGGATGCCTAGCAGATGCAAAGCATTCACTGCGCATGCAGGGAGGATGCATTGCATCAGCCCCGCAGATAAAAAGGGAAGCAGCTCGCAAGAAGGTCACCATTCAGAGGGAAAGACCTGCTGCCAGACATATCTTCAGCCAACAACCATGGGGAAGAAAAGGAAGCCTGTGCCCACTCCTGCCAGCCCTGGCAAGAAGGACAGGACCACCATCCTACCCCATGGCGCTGACTCTGCTTCTGCTGGTGCTTCTGCTGGTGCTACTCCTGGTGCTGGTGCTTCTGCTGGTGCTGACTCTGCTTGTGCTGCTGCTGGTCCTGCTGGTGCTGACTCTGCTGGTGCTGCAGCTGGTGCTACTGCTGCTGCTCCTGGTGGTGGTGGTGGGGATGTGGTGGACCAGCCCCTAGGACTTCAAAGCCCTGCTGCTGAAGGCCCAGAAGGCCCTGCCAGAGTGAGGAAGAGGCAATCACACAAAAAGGGGAAGAGGAGACAGTACTCCATTGCAGAGGAACATGAGGAGGAGGTGCTTGAATGGTTGAGGGAGAACGAGTACCTCTGGAGGAAGGGACACAGGCTCTATCGAGACACCAAGCAGAAACAGGCGGCTTGGAGAGAGAAGGTGGAGAGCCTGGGCTACACTTCGGATGTCCTCCTGGGGTGGTGGAAGCATATGCACACCTGGTACGGGAAGCTGCATCTGAAGAAGTCTGGCCAGGCTGTGGTCAAGCTGACGGACTGGGAGACCTACGTGATGGCCAAGTGCAGCTTCTTGGAAGGTGAGATCTGCCACCGAGGAGCAGCCCCTCTGTCAACCCTCTCTCTCAGGTAGCCCACAGACAGCCAGTCCTCTTCTGGCCAAGAGTCAGCTCCTGTGCCCAAGCAGGTATCTTTGGAGCGTCCCACAACGGAGACCCACCTGACAGCTGCACACCTCATGCCACATGGAGGATCCCCTGATGCAGATGGAGCAAGAGGAGGCCGCGGCCACCAGAGACCAACCCACACCCACACCCAGCTCCACCTTCACAGAAAGCAGGCAGAGAGGCAGACCGGAGGGACAGAGCCACACTGTCCTCTTGGAGATCAGGGACACCATCAAGAGCAGCGTAGATCTCCTCTCTCAGCTGGTACACTTCGAGAATCCATCCTCTAACAGAAAGCCCTTCCTCACCTATGTGAACCAGACCCTCATGGAAATGCCCGAAGCCCAGTACCAGGTGATCAAGGAGAGGATCACAGGTCTTCTGCTCCACCCTCCAGGCACAGCTGAACCTGCTCCCACCCAGGCCAGGTCTGCTCCTCCACCCCAGGCGATGTCACAGCCCTTCCAAGGCTTTCAACAGCACCTCACCTACAAAGGCTACAGATACCAGGACTTCCAGCAGCACAGGCAGCCCTTCCCAGTCCAGGCATAGGTTCCTCACCTGCCACAGATGCCACTGATGCCACAGATGCCACCCACACCACAGATGCCACTGATGCCACAGATGCCACCGACACAACAGATGCCACTGACGCCACCGATGCCACCGATGCCACAGATGCCACCGACGCCTCACCTCGCTCAGCTGCAGACCAGACAGCCCCACTACACTGCTCCTTTCTCCACCCCACAGTCAAGCCCAGCCTCAGAACATCTGTCATTGGTGTTGGGACTGACATCCCATGTCCTGGAGAAAGGGCCTCTCAACATCACAGGACTGAGACAGCTGTCTGAGAGCTGCCTGCACACACCATCCCCTATTGTCCTCTCAGGGCCAGGCACCCCAATGGCACCTCAGACCAGCACTCCAGCCACTGCCACCTCCACAGCCTCTGGACCCTTCACCCCTGAGACCATGGGCATGCCTCAGAGTGACTGAGAACAGTGCCAGAGACTGGGTTGTTACCTGTTGACTTTATATTTGCTTGGGACACTTTTCTTGGTTCATTTTGCTTTTTAAATAAAGTCCTACAGTTTATTATTAATAAAGGTTGTCTTTGCTTCACACACATGGTTCAGTTCTTTTACTTAATAAAGTCTTGGTGGAAACTTTTAGAAATGATTTAAGCCTTTGCATGCTTGTGGGATGGGTAAGGATAGCTATGGGATGGATAAGGATAGCAGTGGGATGGGCAGGGATACCTGTGGGATGGGTAATAGCTGTGGGATGGGTAATACCTATGGGATGGGTAATAGCTGTGGGATAGATAAACCTCCAGTGCAAGCATAGTGGGACTGTATGGTCCGCCCTTCCAGGTGCCACACCTATGGCCCATTATTATCAATAACAATTTAATCATTCATCAACACATTTCAACATAAACACAATTCTTTATTAAATGCCTTGTTCATTGTAGGGCCACTCAATATACATGGCACAATCTCATCAGTGTCATGAGACAGGCTCAAGGAAGCATCTATTAAGCATCTACCATCCTGTCTTGCCACTCCACTGCTCCAGCTGGGGAGTTGCACCAGTGTTTCAGGAGGTTGCGCTGCTTCTTCCCTTCATGTGAAGCTCTATTGGGTCCTTGCATATCCAAGTGTCTATCAGTTTTAGTCCTTGCCTCCATTCACCAGGCTCCATGTCCCCATTGCCTTGTTGCTGGTCCACAAGCCTGTTCTGCAACACCGGGTAGCGGGTGCGCATGAGATTGTGCAGGATGCAGCAAGCTTCCACGATGTTCCTCATGGTCTCTGGGCGATGCTCCATGGTGGTGAGAAGTACCTGGAACCTGTTGGCCAGGATGCCAAAGGCATTCTCCACCACCCGTCTTGCCCTGGACAGCCTGTAGTTGAAGATCCTCTCTTCACGGGTGAGGTATCTGGAAGTGTAGGGCTTCATGAGGTAGGTTCTGTGGGAGAAGGCGTCATCCCCCATGATGAAGTAGGGCACATCTTGTGTGTCGTTGGGCAGGGGGTCTGGATCTGGGAAGCCCATGATGAGGTTGCCTTCCAGCCCCTCGAGGTAACTGGCATTGTATACCTGGGCATCTGAAGCTGACCCATTGCCTGAAGTATCGATGTACATGAACTTGTAGTCAGCATCGACCATGGTGAAGAGGATGATGCTGAAGAAGCCCTTGTAGTTGAAATAAATGGACCCTGAGTTGGCTGGAGCTTTGCAGGCCACGTGCTTGCCATCTATGGCTGCAACAGTGTGAGGGAAGTTCCACTTCTGATACCACTGCTCTGCAACTTTCTTCCAGCCTTCTTCAGTTGAGGGGCACTGGAGGAGCTCCTCCAGGTATTCTTCGATGATGGCCTGCACCACTTCTCTGACCACAATGCTGATGGTGTTGTGTGGCACCCTCCAGGCGTACTGCATGTTCCTGTACGTGATCCCAGAGGCCAGGTGGCACAGTGTCAGTGCCACCTTCAGCCCAGTGTTCAGGCTGGGCCGGAAGTTGGTGTTTGCCTTGGTCAACCTGGGTCTCAGCCACTCCACAACTTCTTCAAACATGGCTGGCGGCATCCTCATGAAGTTTTGGAATGCACAAGTGTCTTCGTTCCTCAGCTCCACCATCAGCTTGTCATACAGTCCATACTCAACTCTTCTCGCGATCCATCTTCGGACCCACACACTTCTTGGATGCCTCCTTTTCCTTGCATAGAACAGGTGAAAGAGCCTGAAAAGGGCTTGGTACTGCTGTATAATGATGGCGGCTACCAAAAGGAGTGTGTTACGATCCATGGTGGAGATGACTAGATGATGTGGAAGAGCAACAGTAAGAGGAAGGCTGAAGAGGTCTGCACACCAGGGCTGCTGGACTGAAAGTGAGATCCAGGTGATTTCCTCCCCCTTTTTATAGGAAATATCGGTTTTCCACTAGATGTCCTTCTGCATCCTCTAGACCTCCTCCAGACATCCTAAATATCTGAGATATGTCCCCTATACAAACATTTTTTCAGTTTTAATGATTTATATGCGAGTTGCATACGCTTTCATCCTTTCTATGTCCGTGCTACTAATGCTACACGGACGTTCTGCGTCCATTTTGCTTCCTCCCTGTGTCCATTTTCTGCTGTAGCCGATGCGAGTTGCACAAATGCACAGCGGATACCGAGCGGATACAGCAGACATGTAACAGATGATGACGGACGTAGAACATTTGTTCCCCGTATGTGTCGCGGATGTAGAACAGACGCGGCAGAAAGTTCATCTGCTCAAAAAGTTTTGTGCAGCTCAGAATTTTTTGATCTGATAAAATCTCAGTAGACGGATGCTGGACGGATAGAATGTATGAATCACGCACGCAGTGAGTACAGAACGGATGCATCACGTTAACCAATGGATGTCAAGCGTTTTTCTCCGTTTTACATCTTCTTTCCATCTTTTGATGCAGTGTGACATGGGCTTTAGATTCCGTTTTGGAATCTCAGATATGCTTCAGCCTTGCCCATTTCCAGAAATACCAAGGAGTCATCCATTTCTTTACTCACATTTCTTAATTGCTCACCAACCTTTTCCAGCTTCTTTTCTTAATTGCTCACCAACCATTTCCATTCTTTTCTCAACCTCCTTTGTTGTTGATTCATTACTTTCTAGTGCTTGCTGTATTATTTCAATTTTTGATCCAACTTTAAGATGTCTAATTTCATTTCTGCCTTTAAGTTTCCCATCTCTTCTTTTAGATCATTTGTGTCAGCTCTTGTTTCGATATGATTTTTTCACCATTATTTCCTGAAGCTTCAGCATGGACTCTTGTAAAGTAAGAAGGGTTTATTGAATATTGGCATTTGTGATGGCAGGTTGTTTTTCTCCAGGTAGAGTTTCTTCAATTGTCTTTTGTGATGGCATTGGAGTTGTTTGTATTGAAGAAGTCTTCTTTCCAGTTTTAAGCATTGTGTTAGTGACAGAGATCATTTCTTGTAAAAAATTGTTTTTGTTTTTGTATTATATTAAATATGTTGTCCCAAATTAACATTCCCTTTTGAGAAGTGTCAACTATAAATGGCCACTACACTAATTAAAATTATGTTATAGGATTAACCTCTCTTATAAATATATATGTTCTCCAGAACACTTTTACAAGTGATTTCTAAATCAGATATTTGTAGATCTTAATAACATATCAAATTCCTCTATTTAAATTTACTATTGTCCTGTATATCTATAAGTGCCATAGAATCCCAAGTTTCAGAATAGTGTTATGAAATATTTCAAATACTTGCAAATCTAAATAAAGATATATCAACCTCACGATAAAATAATTAATTAGTTAATCTGCAGTTATCACAATCACAATTAATTATTTAATTCAATCTAATCAAGGCCTATAATCAAATATCTATACCTAACTAGTTAATTATCACCTCCCTTTTGTGTAACTCCCTTTTTTGGTTATATTATAACCAAGTATAGACTTTAATATTTACTAATGTATCAATTAATTCATATATAAATTACGTTTACCACATGCAAAAATCAGTTGAGTTGATGTCAAGAAATAATTATTGCAATCCGCAAAATTTAAAAGCTTGAAGTGTCTTAATATGATTGTTCAGTTCTTTGAGATTCCTTAACCGAGTGCACCAGAAGCACAGAGTTGCTGAGTAATGTCTCTGATTTCACTGTCTCACCACACTTTCCGCTGTAGCCGTTTCTCCTTTCATTTAAAAGTTTTACAAATCAATTTTTAAATTCAGATAGTCTCTTTCTTTGATAAACCTTTTCCACATTATTCCACATAATAAATATTCCATAGCTCCAGTCCAATAATCCAAAAAGAGACCAGTAAATTATTCAGTTTCGTTCATGGAATATTTAAAGTTGAATAAATTCCTTATTTCAAGTCTCCCCCGTCTCAAGTTCATCCTTCCAATTTTCCCCAAAGTCCACAGTTCAAATCCTTCAAAGTTCCCTTAAGATTAATTGTTGTTCTTTCTTCTTTTTTTTCTCTCCCCCAATTATTATCAGTCTCTGAGATCCCTCCAATTCTCTTATCTTCTCTGTCCGATCGCTCGTGTCCTTACCCTCTTCCATTTCATGAGCCCTTTCGCTTTCACCGCTGCTTGTATTTGCTTTGGCTGCTGTTTTTGGGCTTCATTCCGACTAAGATTCCCCAATATTCAATGCTCAATCAGGATCACAAATTCTTTCACTCTTGCTCTTCATTTACTACAGTCTGTCACTCACTTGCTTCCTCTTGTATGCAATGATCAAGACTTTAGGACCGCTATTACTGACAGTCTCTTGTTGTTGGTCTCCACAGGGTTTCTCCACATCACAATGAAAATCACCTTTTCCACACCATGACTTGAGTCTCCCCACATTGGCACACTTCTCTACAAGTTGCGTGCACCCTTAAGAATCACTCCAACAGCAAGAGAAGATAGCGTGAAACCCAGAGAGAGCTTCAGCACTTCCGTTCACCCATATCACATCACCAGAAGTTGATAGACTTGCATTTTTAATTTTCAACTATTGTCTCTGTTGATGAGGATATCCAAGAGGTGTGTTGTTGTTTTCTTCTTCCTTTTTGAATTGTACTCCTTTGTTGTTTGTTTCAGGTGTCTTCTTTAGATGTTCTTTTTTTTAATTATAACATAGGTGTCATCTAAGTATCCAATCCATCTCAGATTTGTATAGTTTCTAGACATTGTATTACAGTCTCCACTATAAGTCCTGAATGTTATATTTTCATGGGCGTTCCTCTGATTTGCTGGGATATTTGTCTGTCAAACTGAAAGTAGATTGATGAGCAAAGATTGATGAGGACTGTGATTCTTGGTATTTTAAACTTAGTGCACTTGGCTAGGTCAGGTGTATTTATGTAATAATGTAATAATGTTGCTGCCATAGATTATTTTGCTAATTCTAAATTTATTTTTATTTTATTTATTTATTTATTTTTGTCAATTGCTTACAAGATAATAGGAATAAGTAAAAACATAGTTATGAATACATGGATACGACTACTAAGAACAACAACAACAATAATAACAACAACAATAATAACAATAAAAACAACAACAACAACAACAACAACAACAACAACAATAATAATAATAATAATAATAATAATAATAATAATAGCAATAGGACAGGGACGGTAGGCATGTTGGTGCACTTATGCATGCCCCTTAGGAAAGGGGTGAGGTCAATAGTAGACAGTCTAAGTTTAAAGTTTTTGGGGTTTGGTGGAAAAAAAACACAGGGTCAGGTAGTGTATTCCAGACATTGACCACTCTACTGCTGAAGACGTATTTCCTGCAATCAAGTTTGGTGCGATTAACCTTGAGTTTGTATCTATTGTTTGCTCTCGTGTTGTTATGGTTGAAGTATTTATTGACAGGTAGGACATTGCAATGTATGATTTTATATCCTACACTTAGATAGGACCGAAGGCGGTATAGTTCTAGGTTTTTTAGGTTTAGAATTTGAGTCTAGAATTTGAGTTGGTTTTATTTCAGTATTTAATAATCGTTATATAATATGATTGCCTTAGGTTTTCATGGGTCCCTATGGCAACTCCTGTGGTTTTAAAATTTCCACTGATTAGCTTTATCTGTGCTGCAATTGAAGTCTTTATGTAGGATAATGTGTTTTGTAATAAATAGTGGGCAGCTGGGCATTTTGACAATTCTTTCAGGTTTGATGTTGAAATTATTGTAGAAAGTACATAACTATATATGAGAAACCTCCCAATACAGTTTTTGTTGTAATTGCCTTTCTCTTCTTTGTTTTTTTTAATTAACTAAAGGCATTTTTTTTAAAAAAGGTGTTTTTTGGTGTTCCTATGAAAACTGATGACTTAGAAGATGAAAAACCTTGGTTTTTGTATAGAAAATGTTCTACAAGACAAATATCTTTTCTTGCTGTCATTATGGATAGGAACAAATTTTGAAAGCTTATCAAAATCAGTCTGGAAATATGCATATATTTCATTTTAAAATGCACATCCTTCGAATATATTGAATGAATATATGAGAAGAAAGTTTAAGTGACAGAGTTACTCCAACAGCTCTTGCACTGACAATTCAGGCACTCACGTTGTATAGCATACATATAACAAAAAATATAGTCTGCACACAGAAGTGTAATGTATAAAGTCCATATTAAACATTGCTTCATACTACGAGGTATATACATTTGATAAATATTATTTGAAAATCATATACATTGGACAATATTTATGTAAAATTAAATCTGGCGATTTTAATTCAGGTTTGAATAGATGTCAACAAATATTAAAATATTAAATAAGAAACATAATACTCATGCTATTTTTAATGTTTTGCCATGCTTTATGTAAAAAACAAAGATATTATACAAGTGGTTATTATACAGTTATTATACATGTAGAGCAGCCCTATTTTAATATTTGGTACTGATCTAAAAAAAGATACTTTTTTGTGGAATTATATTTTATTTATAATTGATTTATAAAACCCAATTGAAATTAGAATATTGTGTGAAAACTTGGAATATCTTAATGAATGTTCATTTCAGTGAACTATTACACTGAGATATCATCGTCTTATATTCATTGTCATCTCTGAAAATTTGTCAATCTTAATGTCATGATTAAGATAAAATGATAACTTTTGTCAAATTTGTTATTCCAGTAAAACATATGTATTCTTCATTAAATGTTGAATATTACAAATATTTATTTAAGAATATTTGGTAGAATATATACTTACAATGTCTTACAATATTACATTGTAGTAATTTATAATATAAATTTAAGTTCATCAATGTTATTTATAAATTAAAAACAATATGAAAAATGTTCATGCTTCATGTTCAAAATATTTATAAGTTTTATTTAGAAAATATTTTTCTTCAGTCTTCCTAGTTCCAAGACATTGATATTATTTTCTTTTTTGACATTACATTCCAGTTGTGAAGCTATTTTATTAGAATGCAACATTTCCTATAGAAAGTAAAACCCAACACCAGATGGCACTTAAAGGTCACATATTGGCCAATATATAAACACAACAAAAGTCTACTCTAAATTTTATATAGTTAAAATAAAATAACCATGGAACATGGTCAGTATCTAAGACCCCAATTTGTGTTAAATGTTTATAGCAATCTAATATATAATTCTTTGAAAATAGAAAACATGAATTCATGCCTTTTAACTTTTTAGAAGAAAGATGGCTAGAGATATTTTCCATAAACAAACAAAAATCATAGTACAAGTCATTTTCTGTTCCCTCTATTTATCAAAAAAATGTTTTGTTTGAGAAAATGTGCACATCTCTGAATAAGAGGAAGCCAGATATTAAATTCCACAGAAAGTTTCAGTGTAATACATCAAGAACAAAGGATACCGTTAAGCTTCACCAAAGCACTAAATAAACTAGAATCAAGTCCACAGACTTTCAATTTCTTTCCCATTATTTTTCAACTTACTGTACCTCCCAGCAAAGGAGAAAGGAAGAGGATAAACAATGTAAAACCCTGAGCTGACAAATACTTCAGAAATATCTCTGAATAGCAAATATGACCAATTTTATGTGGTGTTAATTTTGTCCTTGTCTTGGTAGAAGAAGACATAAAATAATATAACTGCCTAACTTAGTTGATTCTGAAAATATATAATTCTGAAAAATGTATATGTATAAAAATGTATATTATAAAAATATAATATAATTCTGAAAAAGGTATGCTTGAACTCTTATTACCATTCTAAATAACTTCAGATCTGCACATTAATTTTTGCTCCATTCTACCACTTTACAATTAAGGTTTATAGTTAAGGGTCATAAAAACTAAGCTCAACTGTGGCTCATACTGAAATTAAATGTTCATTTGTTTATTTTTTTCCAAAATGTGACTAACAGAAAGATAGAATACTAAAAGTTAAACTGAATAAAAAATATCGTCAGTACGATAATTATAGGATTGTGATTTATTGTACACAAATGATCTTATCTTGAGTCCATGTTCTGTTCAAATATCAAGTTATTTGGAAGTTTTTCCATCACTGATAAATCAGGTTGTTACCTGTGGTTTTTGAAACTGATAAAATAGTTGGTTAGACTTTCAAACTTATTGAATACAATACTCCCTCTCTCTCCCTCCCTCTCTTTCTCTCTCTCTCACATACACACACTTTCTGTCCATTTCCATTTCTCATTACCATTTCTATTATCTCTTTCTTGCTAATGCATCCTTATGAACTAAAATTAAATAAAGTTGGAGAGAAGACTTTTTTAAAAAAGTTAGAAAAAATGAAACAAAAAACATTCCAAAACCATTTTTTATTTCCCTCTATATCCACAAGGCTATTATAATTAACTCTTTTGAAATATCATGAAAGTTATTTTACAGATATTTTGATGCATTACACAGCCAGCCAGATGTTCAGATTGTGTTTTTTTTTTAATCCACTTATTGAGTCCTTCCCAAGCCCTTGGATAGGCAGACATTGGTCTTTGATTCTGTTAGAGATATCATCACTAGATGTAAGTTGTTCCAAATAAAGCTACCTTTTGCAATTGGCTGAATTTGTCAGTGCCAATGGTTTTCAAGTGGTATGTTTTGGGACTGCATCCAAGGTGTCCATAACTATTGGTATTACCTTGACTTTTTTTTTAACGCCACAGTCATTCTGTTTCTATTTGCAGGTATTTGTATGTTGTTACCTTCTCCAGTTCTTTTTCTTCTATTCTGCTTTCTCCATATTCCCTATCCAGACTTTATTGTCTTATTAACAATTGTTAAGTCCAGCATGTTATATGGCCTACATGTTTGAATTGTAGCCACAGAGGACTTTAGCTTCTTCATTTTCTATTTTATGGTCCCACCAGTTCTTGCCTGCTGGCAAATGATATTTCTTGTAGATCTTCCAGTGTGTCATTGCTTACTACTTTGTCATGCCATTGTTTACAGTTAGATCTATGTAACCTTCTTGTAGAAGCTAACTGGGTGATCCATTGTTTTCTCAAATTCTTTGAACATTAGACACTCCATCTCCTGTTTGGTCATGTTTTAGGCAAATTTTCTTAAATGGAGAAACAAAATGACTGTGGGTTGGCAAAAAAGCAGTGAGAACAGGAACGTCTTTTATATCCCTGCCAGATTTCCCATTGAGTTTCCTTTTGAGAAGCTCTTTGGAAACATTAGGAATTTTCCTTCCTTCCTTCCTTCCTTCCTTCCTTCCTTCCTTCCTTCATTCATTCATTCATTCATTCCTTCATTCCTCCCTACCTCCCTCCCTTCCCTCTTCCTCCATGCTACTTGAGTCATGGAAGTTGTGTGGCCAAGATAAGGCAGGAAGGTGCAAAAGGTGTTGTAGAGTGAGTGAAGGGGTGGGGTGTCCTTATGAATTGTTATCTGATTTGAGAAAAGTACATGGGAAGAGACACAGAAGGTGGGGGAGGAATACAAAGGGTGGCACAGGTCAGGGAGCATGTAGTGGTTTGTATGTGGTAGTAAATGTATGCAGGATTCTTAATTTCCTATTCTTCCAGTTCTTTCTTTGTCCTTCCAGTTCCCTTTCCAGCAGGCAGATTACAGCTAGGTCACAAAAAGAGTGATAAATTGTAAGACTGGCTTGGAACTTGTTGTGAAACTTTGAAAATGAAAATAATATGACTGCAGCAATAGCCCAGCAGTGTAGCAGCAGCCAGTAGCACAGAAGCAATAACAAGTTCCTCAAATTCCAATATCTTGGAAGTAATGGGTCCCAGATTTTGGACACATTCTGTAGTAGTCCACTTGAGGTAATTTTATTCAAAAATGCTTTCCTTATGATACATCGCTTTACCTAGTTAAAGGTCATGACAATGAGAGTATTAGTAGTATATCCATAAATACCATGATAGGATTTGTATTTTGAAAAGTGGGATGATAAATTGAAATTAAAAATTAATAAATCTGTCTGTTGCAATTATTTAATACAAATTGCATTTGGCATTTCTAGGTAATGCTTTTGTTTATATAGAATGCAGTCTCCATCCTGATGTTCTTAAAAGTGGTGTATGTTGCAGTCAATCTAGGATAAGTGATGTTATACTTAGATTCACAATTATACACATGTGGTGAATAGGTAACTTTGTCGCTTGTAATTTCTGTAGATTTTTTTTTTTAATGCTGGGATTAATCTCATAAATAGAACAATCTGAAGAACTTTCAAAACTATCTAATAATTATGTTAAATCAGCATGTATTTATCAATAACTTTTTTAAAGACTAACATCCCATTCTCTGATTGGGTAACAGCTTTAGTAAATAATGAGAATTCAGTAGATTTTAAAAAATAATCCACAAAATATTTTATGACATTTTAAGTAAGCTAGTTTTTTAGGGACTACATGGCATGAAAATAAAGTATAGGCAAAGTTGGGCTGAAAGTAACATTCAAAATATATTTGTGAATTATTGGTCATCAAAATAGAGATATCAGAGTGGTTGCCCATTATATTCAATTCTGGAAGCTGTACTTTTCACATTTTTTATTAATTCTTGGACAGGAATATTTATCAAATTTGACAACACAAAACTTAGCTGAAAGCAGAATAAAATTGAAAATAATCTTGATATGAGAGAAAAAAGTTGCAAACTTTATAGGAAAGAATATAGGAAACTTAGGAAAGAATATAATTTCACAGATATATAGTAGGGAATGCTTCTTTGGTATAGTATCTCTGAAAAAGAATAGTAGTCATAAAAATAATGATTAAAAAAACCTGAATATTTTATTTATTTATATAACCAAACATTTTATAACCAGTTATGGGTGGCTTCCAATCAAAAATTAGAACAGCATAAAAATCATATTGAAACTATAAACTAAATGTATTCAAAGCAATTTAAGTTGGAAATATAATGAGACTGGAAAAATGCAATGTTGAGGAATATAGTTAGGAAACATAGTTTTCAAATAAGCAGAAATAATACTTCCCCTTTATTCTGCATTGGTCATGTTCCATCGCAAATATTTTCATAAAAGGAAGAAATTACAAATTGAAGGAATTCTCTCATAAAAAAAGCCATTATTGTATTCAATATGTACCATTGACATTTGCATAAAAACTCAGTTGAAAAATCATTTTCTTTCAGTTTGAAAATCAATTATTTTCACAATATTCTAAAACTGATGTCTGAATTTGGTACATATTTAAGATACATCAACATTCAGAAGATGTAAATAAATTACATGCAAAAATGATTTTCTGCTTATTACAATTTAAAAGAAGGAGAGTTCTTCAGCAACTGTCTCAATAATATAAAAATACATTTTTCCCCTTTCCCCTCATATCTCATCCAAATGAATATCTGGAAAAACATTTAAGATGCCAGCCCAAAGTTTAAGCAGTGCCTTTAGCTCTGTCCTTGAGCAGCATTTTGCAGTATCATGTCACAAATTCTATTCATTGTAGTATTTAAAAATATACAGTGATAAAAAATCTGTACTTGCATGGCAGCATATCTAACATTTAATCCCAGTTTATAGGAAAGAGAAAATATACAAAGACATATATCTTGCATTAATACTTTCCTGTTGTTCAACTACTTCTAGATAAAGAAAGCCATTTGACTTTTCTTTAAAATTTGTCAACTTCATCTCACATAAAATGTTGGAAGAAGTCTTATTTGAGGACCATCGGCTTTTTAATGTGATAAAAAAGCAATGAGCAAAATCATCTAATAGAGTTTTTACCAATCTTTCTTATAGTTAGAATAGCTGTTATGCCAGCATATAATTTATTTAACAATATTAAAGATTAACATTTTCATAATTGCTTGAGTTAGACAAAATTTCCAAAACACTTTCATCTAATCTGTATTAAAGAAAACTGCCCAATGCTATTCATATTTTCAACAGGTTGGCTTGAGAAAATCACATCCTTATTTGCACATGCAGAAGTGAGTGTGACCTAACTGTCCTGTTAAAGTCAAAATTGTTGGTCTTTTCCTTTCTGTGTGAAGTGCTATCTGGCAGAATTATACTATACTATACTCTTTAAGATGGCTTGTTCTCTAGATTTTCCCTCCTCCCTTCATATGTTCAATTTGTTTTGAGCTACCATTCCAAAGAGTTACATCTTTCTGAGTTGATTAGATCCCAATTCTTACAGCACCCTGTCAGCTTCTTTCCATCAGAATAACTATTAAGCACTAGAATTTGCTGCTCTCCTGAAACTGTGTTCCCCTTTCTGCATTTCATATGTATTCCTTGTGATTTCTACCTATTTTGCCTGAAGCTACTTTCTGACAATATGTTGCACTGATTTCTAGGATTCATTTTTCCCCTTTCCAAGTAAGCTGTTTATATTTTCACTCCCTCTTTCCCAACTATGTGGTTTTATGTAATATTATATTAAATCTTTAATATATCAACAACAAATTGGAATTATGTAGTGACTTGTTTATACCACCTTTCTTTTTCAGTTATATTTTCACAGCTTCTCTATATTTTCAAAGATTCTAGATACACATACCTGGATTTGGTTAGTTCCATGTGTGGTCTGAATAACTGAAAAAGAGGAAAAAGGTGGGAGGAAAATAGAAATAATGAGTTTTCTTTTTCTTGGCAGCTAATTAGCACATTTAAACTAGTTACAGGATTTTTTTTTTAAAGTACTCATTTATGAGAAAAAAAGGTACCTTTCTAGTCTACTGAAGATTTCAAAAAAGGCTTTTGCTTGTGATGTTTCCTTACATTTCAAAAATACACTGAGAATGTGAGAATGGTGTGTGTTACCCATAATTGCCTTGGCCGAGAAGTGGACATGTCCCTTTCAGATATGTTCAACCAGGCTTTGGCTGTGGCATCCATTAAGGGCAGGGATCAGGCAGTGGAAGTTGTCATGTGTATGTCTTATGGCTTTAAGGGATGCTATTCCATAAATTACTAGATTTACTGGTTTCTGATCCAGTAGGTATCAGTTTGGACTGTTGCTATTATACCAACCTTTCTTCTGCTTAGCAATTTTCCTGCCTGAGCTCTTTGACTTCATTCATGGTTTGGCAGTAGTTTTCCCAGGCTTATGGTCCTAAGGGTCTGAGCTGGTTCAGTTTCATGACCATCATGATAATTAAGGGCCTCCCTCAGGTCATTCAGCACCAAACATGGAATCGTAGTCATACATCTGATTTGGTCTTCTAGTTGGAGCAGTGGCAGTGTGCTTTAGAACTGGAAAAGTCTTTGTTGTCACCTGTCATGGTCTGATCATGCCCTGATAATCATGTTATTTTATGGTGTTATTTCCCACTTTAGGAACACAGGATCTATTTGATTATTTTGTCTTTGTTGACTGGTGGATCCTGATCAGTTTCAGAGAGAATAGAGGCATATTCTTGAGCATCAGTGTCAAACTAAATTTCACTGAGGGCTGCATCAGGGTTGTGCTTGACCTCTGGAGTGTGTGTGTGTGTCCAGATTTACATCACTTGTGTCAGGGGTGCCAGTGGTGGCCTGAGCACTGCCAGCTTTTGAAGTCTGTTTTTCGCTATGACAGCCTCCTGCAACCCTCTGTCAGTGAAAATGGAGCTCAGGAGAGCCACATGCTGCCTTCCTGAGCAGATAATAGTGGATAATAAAGAATGAACTTCAGCAAATACAGGAAGTGTTAGTGAGGCCTGTATTGGTAAGCGTGGCAAAGAGTCATTTTCTATTGTTTCATATCCACAATAGCTGGCCAGGAATCAGACAATGTTTAATAGCCAAAGTCCTCTATGATATATCTCCAAGACCATAGAAAGGAGTTTGCAGAGATCCATCTGACAAAATAGATTGGCAATGGAAATGAGATTAACTTTGCTCATGTTCTTAGACAATTAATACAGACATGTCAAAAACTTCAGATTGATGTAAGCAATAGTTATGAGCTTAATTGGATCCATTTTTAGATTGGATCAATTGATAACTTCCTTTAAAAAAAATAATATGTAGACTGTTGAAGCATCGCCTGGCCATCATCATGGTAAGGTTTCTAGTTTATTTAATGACTGAACATAAGTTTTGGCTTGTCCTTAATTCCACTCAATAAGACTAAGTAAAGATATTTTATTATGCTATATAAATAGTAGAGCAAAGAATGCTACATTTAATCATTGAGAATTACACACACACACACACACATTTTTCTTTGAAAGAAATTTCAAAAGTAGATTTGTTAAAAAAAAGTAAATTACAGCTAGAAGCTAAAGTACAGAAAAATATTTCTGTATAACGTTAGTTCTAACAGGGCGGCAGTAGATACCTGTGTTAGAAATGAACAGGAAATCCTAGATGTACTATTTGAACATGATAATGCATGACACTCCCCAGTGAAATGGAAATATTTCATTCCTTGGTAGGTGGGCATATTCACTGGTGCACCTTCTTATGGACACCAATCTATTTCATAGTAACCAATCATTACCCCATTACATAATACACATGATGCATTTTACTACAGGAGGGAAGACTAATGCTTACCTAGAGCGAATCACCTGTAGCTGTTGCTTAAAGGAAAGCTTACTGATCCTTGAAGTGTATTTAGTAACAATGTTTGGGTCTTATGGCTGCCTAGAGGTAAATAGTGCTGTTTCTGGAAACAAGGGATAAATTTCATGTATATACATGCTCAGAGTATAGATACTAAAAAGAATTAGGATAGAAAAGGGATTCAAATAATTTTCCTGAAGCCAAGTGAACACAGATATAAAGCTTGATTAGGGAAGTTCCAGGCCATTTTACTAGATTTTTAAAGGGACTTTTTATATAAAAACTATAGAAGTAAATGAAAGTGATTACATTTTCATTTTTAAATTTTGAAGCTTCTTTCGTAGTACATAAAGCAATTTAAAATTCCCATAACCAATATACAGTTACATTCCTTGACTGAAATGTGTTTGTTTTCTTTGAGCAAATAGAACATTTGTTCTGCACTTTACAATTTGCGCATGTTTCCAGCATCTTAACAAATCAGTCCTATGCAGATATATTGCCTACAGGGCCTGTCACATAGGCCGATGGATGCAAAACGTATGTAAAAAGGACACAGCGGATGAGAAAAAGTTCCATCCGTTGTTGTCTGCTCTCAAAAGTGCCCCAAATCTGCATAAGCAGAACGGACAACAATGGAAAGGAACGGATGTGGGGAGGATGTAGCCAGGATGTTAAGTGGATGCTCCACGGAAGCCTAGCGGATGGAAGCGGATGGAAGCAGATGGCACATCCGCAGGGCTTCCGGGGGAGCAAAGCGAAGTGGATGCACAACAGAAGGAATGGATGCAGAGCGGATTCCTAGCAGATGAAGTGGATGCAGAGCAGAAGCCTAGCGGATGCCTAGTGGATGCCTAGCGGATGCAAAGCGTTCACTGAGGATGCATTGCATCAGCCCCGCAGATATAAAGGGATGCAGCTCGCAAGCAGGTCACCATTCAGAGGAAAGACCTGCTGCCAGACACATCTCCAGCCAACAACCATGAGGAAGAAGAGGAAGCCTGTGCCACCTGCTGCAAGCCCTGGCAAGAAGAACAGGGCCACCATCCCACCCCATGGCTCTGACTCTGCTTCTGCTGGGGCTTCTGCTGCTCAGGCTGACTCTTCTGGTGCTGGGGCTTCTGCTGGCACTGCTCCGGGTGCTGGGGCTTCTGCTGGGGCTTACTCTGCTGGCGCTGCTCCTGGTGCTGGTGATTCTGCTGTTGCTTACTCTGCTGGCACTGCCCCTGGTACTGGTGCTTCTGCTGGTGCTTACTCTGCTGGTGCTGCTCCTGGTCCTGCTGGTGCTCCTTGTCCTGCTGGTCCTACTGGTGCTGCTGGTCCTGCTGGTGCTGCTGGTGCTGCTGGTCCTGCTGGTGCTGTTGGTGCTTACTCTGCTGCTGCTGATCCTGGTTCTGCTGGTGTTGCTGGTGCTGCTGGTCCTGCTTTTACTGCTACTGTTGTTGTTGTTGCTGCTGCTGCTGGTGGTGTGGTGGAGAAGCCCCTACAATCTCGAAGCCACTATGATGAGGGCCCAGACATCCCTGCCAGAGGGATGAAGAGGCATACGCATGAATGGGAGAGGAGGCAATACTCCATCGAAGAGGAACATTAGGATGAGGTGCTCGAATGGCTGAGGGAGAACGAGTACCTATGGCGGAAGGGACACAGGCTCTATCGAGACACCAAGAGGAAGCAGGCTGCTTGGAGAGAGAAGGCAGAGAGCCTTGGCTACACTTCGGAGGTCCTCCTCAGGTGGTGGAAGCTCATGCACACCTGGAACTAGGAAGCTGTACCTCAAGAAATCTGGCCAGGCCACAGTCAAGCTCACCGAACGGGAGACCTACGTGATGGCCAAGTGCAACATCTTGGAGGGTGAGATCTGCCACCGAGGAGCAGCCCCTCTGATAATCCTCTCTCTCAGGCAGCCCACAGAGAGCCAGTCGTCTTCTGGCCAAGAGTCAGCTCCTGTGTCCAGGCAGGGATCTGTGGAGCATCCTACGACGGAGACCTCCCCGACAGCTTCACTCCCCGTGGCAGAGCACGTGGAGGACCCCCTGATGCAGTGGGAGTAAGGAGAGGGCACTTCCACCAGAGACCAACCCACATCCACCCCCAGCTCCACCACCACAGAAAGCAGGCAGAGAGCCAGACCAGAGGGGCAGAGCCCTTCCTCACCTATGTCAACCAGACCCTCATGGACATGTCCGAATCAAAGTACCAGGTGATAAAGAAGAGGATCACTGGTCTTCTGCACAAGCCTCCAGGCCCAGCGGAACCTGCTCCGACCCAGTCCAGGTCTGCTCCTCCACCCCAGGTGATGTCACAGCCCTTCCAAGGCTTTCCACAGGCTCTCACCTACCAAGGTTACGGCTACGGCTACCAGGAGTTCCAGCATCTCAGGCAGCCCTTCCCAGTCCAGACACAGGTACATCGTACGCCACCAGTGTCACCGATGCCACCAATGCCACTGACGCCACAGGTGCCACTGACGCCACAGATGCCACCCACACCACAGATGCCACCCACGCTAGAGATGCCACCCATGCCACAGATGCCACCAACGCCTCACCTAGCTCAGCTGCAGACCAGACAGCCCCACTACAATCCTCCTTCCTTCACCCCACAGCCAAGCCCGGTCTCAGAACATCTGTCATCGGTATTGGGACTGACACCCCATGTCCTGGAGGAAGGAGTTCTCAACATCACAGGACTGAGCCAGCTCTCTGAGAACTTCCACTACACACCATCCCCTGTTGTCCTCTCAGGGCCAGGCACCCCAATGATGCCTCAGACCAGCACTCCAGCAGCAGCCACCTACACAGCACCTGGACCCTTCACCTCTGAGACTATGGGCATGCCTCAGAGTGAATGAGAAGAGTGCCAGAGACTAGGTTGCTACCTGTTGACTTTATCTTTGCTTGGGACACTTTACTTGGGTCATTTTGCTTTTACAGTTTGTTATTAATAAAGATTATCTTTGTTTCACAGACTTGCTTCAGTTCTTTTAGTAAATAAAGTCTTGGTGGAAAATTTTAGAAATGGTTTAAGCCTTTGCATGCTTGTGGGATGGGTAAGGATAGCAATGGGATGGGCAGGGATACTTTTGGGACGGGCAGGGATACCTTTGGAATGGGTAATAGCTGTGGGATGGATAAGGATAGCTGTGGGATGGGTTAGGATACCTGTGGGATGGGTAATAGCTGTGGGATAGATAAACCTCCAATGCAAGCATAGTGGGACTGTATGGCACAATCTCATCAGTGTGATGAGACAGGCTCAAGGAAGCATCCATTAAGACATCTACCATCCTGTCTTGCCACTCCACTGCTCCAGCTGGGGAGTTGCACCAGTGTTTCAGGAGGTTGCGCTGCTTCTTCCCTTCACGTGAAGCTCTGTTGGGGCCTTGTACATCCACAGTGTCTATCAGATTTCGCCCTTGCCTCCATTCACCAGGTTTTGCCCTTGCCTCCATTCTCCATTCTCCATGTCCCCATTGCCTTGTTGGTGGTCCATGAGCCTGTTCTGCAACACTGGGTAGTGGGTGTGCATGAGATTGTGCAGGATGCAGAAAGCTTCCACGATGTTCCTCATGGTCTCTGGGCGATGCTCCATGGTGGTGAGAAGTATCTGGAATCTGTTGGCCAGGATGCCAACGACATTCTCCACCACCCGCCTTGCCCTGGACAGCCTGTAGTTGAAGATCCTCTCTTCACGGGTGAGGTATTTGGAGGTGTAGGGCTTCTTGAGGTAGGTTCTGAGGGAGAAGGTGTCATCCCCCATGATGAAGTAGGGCACTTCTTGTGTGTCGTTGGGCAGGGGGTCTGGATCTGGGAAGCCCATGATGAGGTTGCGTTCCAGCCCCTCCTTGAGGTCACTGGCATTGTATACCTGGGCATCTGAACATGAGCCGCTGCCTGAAGCATCGATGTACAGGAATTTGTAGTCAGCATCGACCATGGCGAAGAGGATGATGCTGAAGAAGCCCTTGTAGTTGAAATAAATGGACCCTGAGTTGGCTGGAGCTTTGTGGACCACGTGCTTGCCATCTATGGCTCCAATGGTGTGTGGGAAGTTCCACTTCTGATACCACTGCTCTGCAACTTTTTTCCATCCTTCTTCAGTGGAGGGGCACTGGAGGAGCTCCTCCTTGTATTCTTCAATGATAGCCTGCACCACTTCTCTGACCACAATGCTGATGGTGTTGTGTGGCACCCTCCAGCCATATTGCATGCTCCTGTAGGTGGTCCCTGAGGCCAGGTGGCGCAGAGTGAGTACCACCTTGAGCCCAGGTTCTAGGCTGGGCCGGAAGTGGGTGTTTAGCTTGCACAAGTTTGTCAAACATGGCTGGAGGCATCCTCATGAAGTTCTGGAACGCCCAAGTGTCTTCGTTCCTGAGCTCCACCATCAGCCTGTTGTACAGTCTGTCCTCTGCTCTTCTGGCGAACCATCTTCAGACCCAGACTCTTTTTGGCTGCCTCTTTTTCTTCTTACAGTAGAGTTCACAGAGCCTGCAGATGGCTTCGCACTGTTGCAGAACGATGGTGGCTGCCGAAAGGACTTTGTTACAATCCACGTTGAACATCCCCCTTTTTCTAGGAAATATAGGTTTTCCGCTAGGCATCTCTAGACATCCTCTAGGCATCCTGTAGACATCCTTAATATCCGAGATAGGTCCCCTCTGCGAACGTTTTTTCCATTTTAAATGCTTTCTTTCCGTGCTGCATCCACTAGGCATTCGTTCTGCATCCGTTCTGCGTCCGTTCCACTTCCTCCCTACGTCCGGGCGGATGGATTTACGCGGATGAGTAGCGGATGCCTAGCGTATATAGTGGATGCGTAACGGATGCCTAGCAGATGCCTAGCAGATGCGTAGCGGATGCAGAACGGATGAACCGGATACATTTTCCACGCAAAAGTTTTGGGCAGCCCAAAACTTTCGGAGCGGATGAAACGTCAATAAACGGATGCCTAGAGGATGCCTAGAGGATGCCTAAAGGATGCAAAGGGACACCTATATTTCCTATAAAAAGGAGGAGCAACTCATCTGGATCTCACTTTCAGAACAGCAGCCCTGCGATGCAGGCCTCTGCAGCCTTCATCTGACTCTTCCTCTTCCACAGCAACCAGTCATGTCCACCGTGGATCGTAACAAAGTCCTTTTGGCAGCCACCATCCTTCTGCAACAGTGCGAAGCCATCTACAGGCTCTGTGAACTCTACTACGAGAAGAAAAAGAGGCGGCCAAGAAGCGTCTGGGTATGAAGATGATTCGCCAGAAAAGCAGAGGACAGACTGTACAACAAGCTGATGGTGGAGCTGAGGAACAAAGACACTCGGGCATTCGAGAACTTCATGAGGATGCCTCCAGCCATGTTTGACGAAGTTGTGTAGCGTCTGACACCCAGGTTGACCAAGGCAAACACCAACTTCCTGCCCAGTCTGGAGCCTGGGCTCAAGGTGGCACTCACTCTGCACCACCTGGCCTCAGGGACCACCCACAGGAGCATGCAGTACTGCTGGAGGGTGCCATCCAACACCATCAGCATTGTGGTCAGAGAAGTGGTGCAGGCCATCATCGAAGAAGACAAGGAGGAGCTCCTCCAGTGCCCCTCCACTGAAGAAGGATGGAAGAAAGTTGCAGAGCGATGGTATCAGAGGTGGAACTTCCCACACACCGTTGGAGCCATTGATGGCAAGCACGTGGCCTGCAAAGCACCAGCCAACTCAGGGTCCTCTTATCACAACTACAAGGGCTTCTTCAGCATCATCCTCTTCGCCATGGTTGATGCTGACTACAAGTTCATGTACATCGATGCTTCAGGCAACGGCTCATCTTCAGATGCTCAGGTATACAACGCAAGTGACCAAAAGGGTAGGATGGAATGCAACCTCATCATGGGCTTCCCAGATCCAGATCCCCTGCCCAATGACATGCAAGATGTGCCCTACTTCATCGTGGGGGATGACGACTTCTCCCTCACAACCTACCTCATGAAGCCCTACACCTCTAAATACCTCACTCGTGAAGAAAGGATCTTCAACTACAGGCTGTCCAGGGCAAGGCGGGTGGTGGAGAACCCTTTGGCAGCCTGGCCAACAGGTTCCAGGTACTTCTCACCACCATGCAGCATCACCCAGAGACTGTGAGGAGGATCGTGGAAGCTTGCTGCATCCTGCACAATCTCATGCGCACCCGCTACCCAGTCTTGCAGAACAGGCTCGTGGACCTCCAGCAAGGCAATGGGGACAGGGAGCCTGGGGAATGGAGGCAAGGGTGAAATCTGGTACACACTCAGGATGTGCAAGGCCCCAACAGAGCCTCACATGAAGGGAAGAAGCAGCGCAACCTCCTGAAACACTGGTGCAACTCCCCATCTGGAGTGGTGGAGTGGCAAGACAGGATGATAGATGCTTAATGGATGCTTCCTTGAGCCTGTCTCATAACACTGATGAGATTGTGCCATGTATGTTGGGTGGGCCTACAATGAACAGGGCATTTAATAAAGAGTTGTGTTTATGTTCAAATGTGTGGATCAATGAATAAATTGTTGTTGATAATAAAGGGCCAAAGGTGTGGCACCTGGGAGGGTGGACCATACAGTCCCACTATGCTTGCACTGGAGGTTTATCTATCCCACAGCTATTACCCATCCCAAAGGTATCCCTGCCCATCCCACTGCTATCCTTACCCATACCAAAGGTATCCCTGCCCATCCCACTGCTATCTTAACCCATCCCATAAGCATGCAAAGGCTTAAGCCATTTCTAAAAGTTTCCAGCAAGACTTTATGAAAAAAAAGAAATGAAGCAAGTGTGTGAATCAAAAATAGACTTTATTAACAACAAGCTATAAAACAAAAATGAGTCTCTGGCCCTCCTCTTGGTCGCTCAGTCTCAGAGGTGAAGGGTCCAGGTGCTTTTGAGGTGGCTGGTGCTGGAGTGCTTGTCATCAGCTCCTCCAGAAGCAGAAGCATCAGAAGCCCCAGCCCCAGAAGAGCGAGCCCGTGCTGCAGAAGCCCCAGCAGAACCAGAGTGAGGGCCAGGGGGCGGGATGGTAGACCTGTCCCTCTTTCAAGAGCTGGCAGCAGATGGCTGAGGCTTGCTGTGCTTCCGCATGGTTGTGGGGTTCCTGGCTGGCAGGGAGGCTGGCAGGAACCAAGGCTGGCAGGGAGGCAGGCACCAAGGCTGACAGGAAGTCTGGCAGGCAGGCATGCACCAAGGCTGGCATGTAGGTAGGCAGGCACCAAGGCTGGCAGGAAGGCTGGCAACAAGGCTGGCAGGAAGGCTTGCAGGCAGGCAGGCACCAAGGCTGGCAGGCAGACTGGCTGGAAGCAAGGCTGGCAGGCAGGCAGACAGCAAGGCTGGCAGGGAGGCTGGCAGCAAGGCTGACAGCAAGGCTTGCAGGCAGACCTCTAGGCAGGGCAGGCAAGGCAGTCAAACCGTCTGGCAGCAGGTCTTTCCTCTGAATGGCAACCTGCTTCCAAGCTGCTTCCGTTATATCCGCGGGGCTGACGCAATGCATCCTCCCCTCATGCGCAATTAACGCTCGGCATCCGCTAGGCTTCCACTGTGCATCCGCTGTGCATCTACTGTGCATCCGCTTCATCTGTTCGGCGTCCATTCTGCATCCACTGTATCCATTCCGTGTCCACTTTGCTGAGGTCCCCCGGAAGCCTAGCGGATGCGCCATCCGCTCTCATCCGCTTCCATCCTCTGGGCTTCCATTCCGCTTCCGCTTTCCATCCGCCCTGCGTCCTCCCCGCGTCCATTCCTTTCCGTGTTATCCGCTCCGGTTATGCAAAGTTTTGACCCTTCTGACAGCGGATAACAACGGATGGAATATTTTTCTCATCCACTGTTAACATTTTGCATCCATTGGGCAGTGTGACAGGGCCTTAAGCTGCTTTAACTCTTGCCAGAGATAAAACAAAGGCAATACAATTGGGACATGGTATTGGGGAAAAATATCAAAATATTACAGGGATCTGTTCAGATTCTGGCTAGGAAAATGTGAGAATGAATCCAATTGTCTATTACTTTTGGCAAAAGACACATTGAGTCGAAGAACATAGAATACAGAAATGTCATATTGTATTATTAATTGTTTCTGCATTTATATTTCCCAAATTTATAGACTCCCAAATGCTTCTATGAAGCATATACATTTAAATTTTGACCATCTGGTGAAAAGCGTGTTTGTGGTTCTTAAAAAAAGGTGTATATGTAGAAAAAGAGACAGAGAGGGAACTGAAACCTTTCATTTTTCACATCTCCTGCTTAACGTTTTTTGAACCAAAAAACTGAATATTGCCATAGCTGGGAAGTTACTACAAAGGAACTTTAGTGCTCTGTTTCTCTTTTATCTCCTTTGTAGGAGATTGTCATGGGATCACATACTATGTTAGAATTACAAATTGGAAAGCATTGCAGAAAAGAAAAAAGAAGAAGTGAGAATCTTCTAGTTTGGTTAATAAGCAGAGCAGAAAAATGAATATGATCTGAAGATTTAGATTTAAGCCTAAATTTTTAGCCCTCAACTAACAATAGTCTATATAGTTACCATTTGAAGTTACAATGGCACTGGAAAAAGTGACTTATCACCATTTTTCATTTTTTATGGCCATTGCAGCATGAACCCATGGCCATGTGATTTACATTCAGATGCTTGACAACTGATTCATATATATGATGGTTGCAATGTCCTGGAGTCATATTGTTTGCAACCTTCCTACAAGCAAAGTCAACGGGGAAGCCAGATTCACTTAACAACGGTGTTACTAATTTAACAACTGTAGTGATTCACTTTACAAATATGGTGAGAAAAGTCATAAAATGGGGCAAAACTTGTTTAACAAATTTCTCACGAAGCAACATAAATTTTGAGCTCAATTGTGTTTGTACTCTGTTAAATATTGCCAAATATGATAACAGGAGGGGAGTCTGACTTCAGACCAATGAGTCTGACTCATTGGACCAGCCACTGGTGGGAAAATAAAGTCCCATCAGTGGCTGAAATGTTGGACAGCACCAGTTATATAAACCAGCACCAGCCATGGCTGAGCGGCTCATACCTTAACTGAAGAATAAAAGGGTTTATCTGCTCCTCTCTCTGTCCTGCTTCCTCTCTCTGCATGCCCACTTAACACTGGTGACAAAGGTGGGATCCTGAACTGAGAAGGCAACAAAGGACAACCTTGTGGAAATTTGACACCATTTTGCCAGCCATCATAATGACCGTGACCATGCCAACCAACAAGGCACAACACCCAATCCCCTACAATCTGGCCAAGGAAAAATGGACCTCCTACATGGGCCAATTCAACCTACACTGGAAGTCAATGGGCTCCAGGCTGCCTCTGATGTGAAAAAGAGAGCCCTGTTCCTAACATACTATGATGTGGAACTCTACAAGATGGCAGACGCCCTCATGGCCAATGAGCTAAACAGTGTATCCTGAGACGAACTCCATCAAGCCCTGAATGAACATTTTGATCCGTCCCCATCCTACCTGGCCAATCATCATGAATTCTACATGTGAAGTCAGAGAGAAGGGGAGATGACAAATACATTTGTGGCTGCGCTTTGGAAGCTATCAAAGAATTGTAAGTTTCCTGACAGCAAGAGTATGATCCAGGAAAGGCTCATCCTTGGAATGAGAGACATGACACTACAAAAGCGACTGTTGGCCTGAAAGGACATCTCATTCAAGGAAGCCATCGATGAGGCCTGAGCCACAGAATCCTCCAACAGCTCTGCTGTGTGAATCAAAAGGACCAGGAAGGTGCATGCAACCCAGGTCAATTGCTGTGTGACCCAAGACACCTTAAACTCCAAGGCAATGAGGACAAGAAGGATATCCACCAAGTGAAATCCAGTAAGCCAGTGGGGAAACAAGGGACCAAGCCATGTGGTGGTTGTGGAGGAAATCACCATCACTTGGCTTGCCACTTCAAAGACACTATATGGAGGTGTTGTGACCACAAGGCACACCTTGCAGAGGTATGCCAAGCCAGCCAACAGACCAGCAAGCAAGACCAGAGAGCATCCTCCCCCACCAGAAAATATGGTCACCATAGGGGAGGCTGGAAGAATCCTGGCAGGAAATTCAAAAACAGAGATGATGCTAAAGAAGAGGAAGCACACTTCACCTTCATTGGTTATGCTCAAACCCAGGTGACGTGAACAGATGCCTATGAGGCCAACAAAATCATGGCCATAGTGAGCATCGAAGGCAACCCATGCCAGATGGAAATAGACTCAGAGTCATACATCTCCACGATCTCATAGGACCCTTAACTATAGCTCAGGATATGGTATGACCACTTGGAGCCACAAAAGATCGTCTTAAAGAACTACCAAGGCTACTGCATCCCTGTCCTGGGCAGAAAGCCAATCCAGATAGAATATGGCTGATTCCAAGGGACCCTACCACTCACCATAGTGGACTGGGTCCTGCCAAGCCTGCTGAGTTCACCACCTCACCAGCATCCATGTCACCAAGACCACCACCCCATACTGGGAAGATGACCTCTTAGCATTAGAGTGCGACTTCAGTGAAATATTCAATGACAAACTGGGCAAGTACACGGGGACCCCAATCTCATTTAATTTAGACCCCAATATAGCTCCTGTCCGACTAAAGCTATGGTGAATCCCGTTTGCTCTCGGGGCCAAGGTCGAGGGGCAATTAGATAAATTAATTGGCCAGGGGGTCCTTGAGCCTGTTGACCATGCCAAATGAGAGACCCCAATAGTCACCCCAGTCAAATCAGATGGATCAGTTAGAATCTGTACAGATTACAAGATTACCCTGTATAAGCAAAGTGCCTACCCGGTGCCAGTTGTGCAACACCTCTTACATTCCCTAGGGCAGGGAAGAATCTTTGCCAAGTTAGATTTAGCCCAGGTCTTTGAGCAGCTGCCAGTTGACGAGGCAACTGCTGAAGCACAAATGATCATCACCCACCAGGGAACTTTTAAATACAACCAGCTGCAGTTTGGAGTAAGCGTAGTCCCCGGCCTCTTCCAAAGCATCATGGAGAGGCTATTGCACAACATCCCAGGGGTAGTACCATACTTCGAAGATGTTATAATATCAGCCAAAAGCCAGGAACAGTTAATAGACTGAGGGCAGTGCTGGAGAGATTAAAGAAGTGAGACTCAAATTAAAAAGGAATAAATGCCACCTGGCCATCCTCCAAGTGAAGTTCCTGGGCTTCCTTATTCATGTATCACACATATGATTCACATGCAGCAAGCTACAGGCAATAAGAGAAGCCCTCACCCTCCCCCCAAAGTAAAGCAAAACTGCAAGCATTTCTGGAATTGCTCAACTTCTACAATATCTTTCTATCACAGAAGGCAACCATTGCAGAACCACTTCATAGATTGCTAGAGAAGACAACCAACTGGACCTGGGGACAAACTGAAGCCGACACTTTAAAAAAAATAAAAAGCATTTTAATATCTAGCAGTGTCTTCATTCAATATAGTGAATCACTGCCCCTAACACTAATGTGTGACACCTCCCCCTACAAAATCAGTGCAGTTTTCAGGCACAAATTACCAAATGGGAGAGAATCTCCCATTGCATACTATTCTAAAACACTGTCCAAATCACAATGGAACTACAGTCAAATTGAAAAAACAGCTCTTGCCACTGTAGCAGATATTAAGCACTTCCATGAATACCTCTATGGAAGGCAATTTGACTTGGTTAAGCCCCTGTCACACTGCACCAACAGATGGAAAGAGGATGTAAAATGGAGAAAAACACTTGCCATCCATTGGTTAACGCGATGCATCCATTCTGTACTCAGTGCCTCCATTTTGCTTCCTCTCTATCCGTCCAGCATCCGTCTATTGACGTTTCATCCGCTCAGAGGGTTTTGAGCTGCTCAAAACTTTTGAGCGGAAAATGTATCCAATGCATCCGTTCTGCATCTGCTAGGCATATGGGGGACATCCGTTCTGCATCCGTTATGCATCCGCTATATTCGCTAGGCATCCGCTGCACATCCGTGAAACTCGCATCCGCTCGGACGCAGGGAGGAAGCGGAACGGATGTGGAACGGACGCGCTGCGTTAGTAGCATGGACGGAGAAAGGATGAAAGCGGATGCAGCATGCAAAGAAAGCATTTAAAATGGAAAAAACGTTTGCAGAGGGGACCTATCTCAGATATTAAGGATGTCTAGAGGATGCCTAGAGGATGCAAAGGGACACATAGGGGAAAACCTATATTGCCTACAAAAAAGGGGGAGAAACTCACCTGGATCTCACTTTCAGAACAGCAGCCCTACTGTACAGACCTCTGCAGCCTTCATCTGACTCTTCCTCTTCCACAGCATCCAGTCATGTCCACCATGGATTGTAACAAACTCTTTTTGGTAGCCACCATCCTTCTACAACAGTGCGAAGCCATCTACAGGCTCTGTGAACTCTACTATGGGAAGAAAAGGAGGCGGCCAAGAAGCGTCTGGGTCCGAAGATGGATCGGGAGAAGAGCAGAGGACGGACTGTACAACAAGCTGATGGTGGAGCTCAGGAACGAAGACCCTCGTGCATTCCAGAACTTCATGAGGATGCCTCCAGCCATGTTTGACAAAGTTGTGCAGCGTCTGACACCCAGGTTGACCAAGCAGAGCAACAACGTCCGGCCCAGTCGTGACCCTTGGCTCAAGGTGGCACTCACTCTGCGCCACCTGGCCTCAGGGACCACCTACAGGAGCATGCAGTATGGCTGGAGGGTGCCACACAACACCATCAGCATTGTGGTCAGAGAAGTGGTGCAGGCCATCATTGAAGAATACCTGGAGGAGTTACTCCAGTGCCCTTCCACTCAAGAAGACTGGAAGAAAGTTGCAGAGCAGTGGTATCAGAAGTGGAACTTACCACACACCGTTGGAGCCATAGATGGCAAACACGTGGCCTGCAAAGCGCCAGCCAAGTCGGGGTCCACTTATTTCAACTCCAAGGGCTTCTTCAGAATCATCCTCTTCGCCATGGTCGATGCTGACTACAAGATGCCCAGGTATAAAATGCCAGTGACTTCAAGGAAGGGCTGGAACGCAACCTCATCATGGGCTGCCCAGATCCAGACCCCCTGCCCAACGACACACAAGATGTGCCCTACTTCATCATGGGGGATGACGCCTTCTCCCTCAGAACCTACCTCATGAAGCCCTAAACTTCCAGACTCCTCACCTGTGAAGAGAGGATCTTCAACTACAGGCTGTCCAGGGCAAGGCGGGTGGTAGAGAATGCCTTTGGCATCCTGGCCAACAGGTTCCAGGTACTTCTCACCACCATTCAGCATCGCCCAGAGACCGTGAGGAGGATCGTGGAAGCTTGCTACATCCTGCACAATCTCATGTGCACCCGCTACCCTGGAGAATGGAGTCAAGGGTGAAACCTGATAGACACTGAGGATGTGCAAGGCCCCAACAAAGCCTCACGTGAAGGGAAGAAGCAGCGCAACCTCCTGAAACACTGGTGCAACTCCCCAGCTGGAGCAGTGGAGTGGCAAGACAGGATGATAGGTGCTTAATGGATGCTTCCTTCAGCCTGTCTCATCACACGGATGAGATTGGAACATGTATGTTGGATGGGCCTACAATGAACAGGGCATTTGATAAAGAGTTGTGTTTATGTTCAAATGTGTGGATCAATGATTACATTAGTATTGATAATGAAGGGCCATAGGTGTGGCAGCTGGGAGGGTGGACCATACAGTCCCACTATGCTTGCACTGGAGGTTTATCTATCCACACCTATTACTCATCCCAAAGGTATCCCTGCCCATACCAAAGGTATCCCTGCGCATCCCACTGCTATCCTTACCCAACCCAAAGGTATCCCTGACCATCCCACTGCTATCTTTACCCATCCCACAAGCATGCAAAGGCTTCTAAAAGTTTCCACCAAGACTTTATTGACATAAATAAATGAAGCAAGTGTGTGAAGAAAAGATAAACTTTATTCATCACAAGCTGTAAAAGAAAAATGATCCAAGTCAATTGGCACTCTGGCACTCTCTGGCACTCCTCTTGGTCACTCGGAGGTGTGCCCAGTCTCAGGGGTGAAGGGTCCAGGTGCTGTGGAGGTGGCTGCTGCTGGAGTGCTGGTCTGAAGCACCACTAGGGTGCCTGGCCCTGAGAGGACAACAGGTGACGGTGTGTTGAGGAAGCTCTCGGACAGGGGGCTCTGCCTTGTGATGTTGAGAGCTCCATCCTCCATGCCATGTGGTGTCAGCCCCAGTACCGAGGACAGATGTACTGAGGACGGGCTTGGCTGTGGGGTGGAGGAAGGAGCAGTGTAGTGGGGCTGTGTGGTCTGCAGCTGGGTGAGGACTGGCGTTGGTGGCATCTGTGGAATGGGTGGCATCGCTGTCATCGGTGGCATCATTGGCGTGGGTGGCATCGGTGGCATCGGTGGAACCGGTAGCAACAGTGTCGTCCGATGACTCTGTGCCCGGACTGGGAAAGGCTGCTGCCTGTGCTGCTGGACCTCCTGGTAGCTGTAGCCCTGGTAGGTGAGGGCCTATGGAAAGCCTTGGAATGGGAGGGACATCACCTGGGGTGGAGGAGCAGACCTGGACGGGGTGGGAGCAGGTTCCTCTGGGTCTGGAGGGTTGTGAAGCAGCTCGGTGATCCTATCCATCACCACCTGGTACTGGGGTTCCGCCATGTCCGTGAGGGTCTGGTTGACATAGGTGAGGAAGGGCTTGCGGTTGGAGGATGAGGAGTCGGTGTGGACGAGCTGAGAGAGGAGTTCTATGCTGCTCCGGATGGTGTCCCTCATCTCCAGCAGGATAGTGTGGCTCTGCCCCTCCTGTCTGGCACTCTGCCTTTCTGTGGAGGTGGAGCTGTGGGTGGATGCAGGTAGGGCCTTGGTGGAAGTGCTGTCTCCTTTCTCCCACTGCACCAGGGAGTCCTCCACGCACTGCACCATGGTTAAAACACCTGTCCATTGGTTCTCCGCCATGGCACGCTCCACAGAAACCTGCCAGGAGACAGGAACTGACTCTCGGCCGGAAGAGGACTGGCTCTCAGCAGGCTGCCGGAGAGAGAGGGTCGTGAGAGCGGCTGCTGCTGCTGCTCCTCGGTGGCAGATCTCACCCTCCAGGAAGCTGCACCTGGCCATGACTTAGGTCTCTCTGTCTGTCAGCTTAACCGTGTCCTGGCCAGATTTCTTGAGGTGCAGCTTCCCGTACCAGGTGTGCATGTGCTTCCACCAGCTGAGGAGCACCTCCGATGTGTAGCCCAGACTCTCTGCCTTCTCTCTCCAAACAGCCTGCTTCCTTTTGGTGTCCTGTACAGCCGGTGTCCCTTCCGCCACAGATAGTCATTCTCTCTGAGCCACTCCAGCACCTCATCCTCGTGTTCCTCCTCAATGGAGTATTGCCTCCTCTCCCGTTCCCGCATATGCCTCTTCCTCCCTTTGGCAGGACCAGATGGGCCCTCATCAGAGGGGCTTCCAGTTTGTAGGGGCTGCTCCTCCACACCACCAGCAGCAGCAGCAGCAGCATCACCAGAATGACAAGGAGCACGAGCAGGACCAGGACCAGGACCATGAGCAGGACCAGGACCATGAGCAGGATCAGCAGGACCAGCAGGACGAGCAAGACCAGGCACACGAGCAGGATGAGCAGGACGAGCAAGACCAGGAGCATGAGCAAGACCAGCAGGATGAGGAGCAGCTTCAGCAGAGTAAGCACCAGCAGAAGCACCACCGCCAGGAGCAGCCTCAGCAGAGTAAGCACAAGCAGAAGCACCACCGCCATAAGCACCATCATCAGCTCCTCCAGAAGCAGAAGCAGCAGAAGCCCCAGCTGCAGAAGAGTGAGTCCGTGCTACAGAAGCCCCAGCAGAAGCAGAGTGATGGCCAGGGGGCGGGAGGGTGGCCCTGTCCCTCTTGCTAGGGCTGGCAGCAGATGGCTGAGGCTTCCTCTTTTTCCCCATGGTTGTGGGGTTGCTGACTGGCAGGGAGGCTGGCAGGGAGGCTGGCAGGGAGGCTGGCAGGAAGGCTGGCAGACAGGCAGGCAGCAAGGCTTGCAGGCAGCAAGGCTGGCAGGCAGGCAGGCAGCAAGGCTGGCAGGCATCAAGGCTGGCAGGCAGCAAGGCTGGCAGGCAGGCAGCCAGCAAGGCTGGCAGGCAGCAAGGCTGGCAGGGAGGCAGGCAGCAAGGCTTGTAGGCAGCAAGGCTGGCAGGCAGCAAGGCTGGCAGGCAGGCAGGTACCAGGCTGGCAGGCAGCAAGGCTGGCAGGGAGGCAGGCAGCAAGGATGGCAGGATGGCAGGCAGAAAGGCAGGCAGCAAGGTTGGCAGGATGGCAGGCAGAAAGGCAGGCAGCAAGGCTGGCAGCAAGGCAGGCAGGCAAGGCACTCAATGTGTCTGGCAGCAGGTCTTTCCTCTAAATGGTGACCTGCTTCCGAGCTGCTTCCCTTTATTTCCACGGGGCTGACGCAATAAATCCCCCCCCCCGCATGAGCAATTAACGCAAGGCATCTGCTAGGCTTCCGCTCTGCATCCGCTAGGTTTCTGCTCTGCATCCGCTTCATCCGCTGTGCATCCGCTGTGCATCTGCTGTATCCATTCCGCGTTCGCTCTGCATCCGCTCCTTCCATTCCGCGTCCGCTTTGCTGAGTCCCCCTGGAAGCCATCCGCTCTCATCCGCTTCCATCTGCTAGGATTCCACTCTGCATCCATTTTCCATCCGCCCTGCGTCCTCCCCCCGTCCGTTCCTTTCCATGTTATCTGCTCTGGTTATACAAGTTTTCGCCCCTTTTGAGAGCGGATAACAACAGATGGAACATTTTTCTCATCTGCTGCGTCCTTTTTACAAACGTTTTGCATCTGTTGGGCAGTGTGACAGGGCCTTTACTGACCACAAACCCTTGCTGGGTATCCTCACTGGGGACAAACCCACACCGAACAACCTCTTACCCAGGATGTTAAAATGGATTATATTCCTGGCTGCTTACATTTACCACTAATCCACAGACCAGGGAAATTTCCAACGCCAATGCCCTGAGCTGCTGTTCCCTCCCAGACTTTGCTGAAGACGAACCATCCACTTCCGTGTTCCCAGTGGAAAGCCTCCGACCCGGACTGATGATGTCAATGGAGATTTTGAGACTAACCGCTAAGGACAAAATCATGGCACAGATTTCAAACTAGGTGTGGAGGGGATGGCCGGAAACCATAAATGGGGACAAAGTGAAGCCATTTAAAAACAGATATACTAAACTGTCAGTAATCAAGGGCTGCCTGTTGCGGGGAGAGAGGGTGATCATTCCCCCACTGCTAAGGACTAGGGTACTGTCATTGCTGCATGAAGATCACCCGGGGATTGTCCGCCTGAAAGCCCTCACCAGAAGCTATGTGTGGTGGTCAGGGCTAGACAAGGAGGTCACCACCTGCACCCCATGTCAAGAAACCCGACCTGTCTCCCCATTGGTGACCCCTATGAAATGGGAAACACCCATATCCCCATGGGCTCAGGTGCACAATGACTTTGCCAGACCTTGCCAAGGACAAACTTTTCTCACAGTGGTGGATGCATACTCTTAAGTGGTTGGAAATAATCCAACCACCATGAAGTCAACCATAATAATAATCAACTTATGAAGTCAACCACTACCGAGACCACCATAAGAGTGCTCTGAAGACTATTTTCTACCCATGGTATACGGATGTCCTAGTGTCCGACAATGGGCCACAATTCACATCTCAGCCTTTTGAGAGATTCCTATCAGGATTGGGGGTAAGGCACGCACTCTCCACACCAGCACACCTGGCCACCAATGGACAAGTGGAGAGAATGGTCAGATATATCAAAGAAACCCTCAAGAGGATGGGCCTGGGGGATTGGCAGGAAAGGGTGGACAGGATGCTATTAGCCCAATACATCACAATCCATCTTACAACACATTGCAGCCTTACCAAGCTGCTGATGGGCAAAAGGCTTAGATTGGCCTGAGACAGAATACACCCCAATTACAGCAATGAGACCCTTGTAGACTCCACAGGGAAGTGCAGGCACTTCACCATAGGGGACCCAATCGATTCAAATAATTACACAGTTGGTCCAACATGGGTACTGGCCAAAGTTTTAGGAATCACCGGACCCAAATCTTACATGGTGGAGATAGAAGAAGGAAAATTGTGGGACCGACACATTGATCAGATCAGAGGCTGGGTCCCTATTACAGACAACCAGCCAGAAGCCTGACACGCACAACCAGAAGCAGCCCTGGCAAAGACCCTACCCACAGAACTCATAAAAGTGGGAAGCCACCTACTCTCAAAGCTGACAAGCATTGGAACACTTAACTTTAAAAGGGGAGGTCCCATGGTGTGCTTCTGAGGCCTCAATCTTGACAGGCCCTGCTGCATCTTGAGTCAACTTCAAGACTATTCCACAGGCAGGGACTGGAGTGATGGTGAACCCGTCCAAACAAGCCATTGTCAGGAACAAGTGAGGTGAGCAGGTCCAGTCACACCTCATGAAGCCCTGCCTACCTACCTACCTACATACCTACCTGTAAGGTACACAGGGCCAGACTGGTGAAACACTAACTAGGAGGGGAGGGGTGTTAAGTATTGCCAAATTTGGTCACAGGAGTGGAGTCTGAAGTCAGACTCTACTCATTGGACTGGCCACTGGTGGGAGAAATAAAGTCCTGTTAGTGGCTGAAACATTGGACAGTGCTGGCTATATAAGCCGGCAGGAGCCACAGCTGAGTGGCTTGTACCTTAACGAAAGAATAAAAGGTTTTACCTATTCCTGCCATGTCCAGCCTCTTCTTTTTGCATGCCCACCTAACACTCATAAGTTGAAGACTACCTGTATAGCCAGGAGAGAAATTTATAGAGTCTGGTATGGCATCCATACTCTAATTATTTAGGGCTAATCCTAAAAAAACTTTTAATATTATGAAACATTTTGGAGCAACCTAATTAAATATGTTTTAATCATGAAAAAATGTTTCATTATCCATATATATTTTGCTTTAAGATTCTGTTTGTTAGCACATATTTTGCCCCAGATATCTGAGAAAATCCTGTTGTTTGACAAAAATATTTTTCTGTGATATAAGATTTCATGTGCATATAATATATAGTGTAAAATCCAAAAATGACTACACATACAGTATGTTATCAATATTCAAGTTTTAGAACATTATTCTCTCGATTCTTATATTATGCTAAGCAATCTGACTTGTTTTTGTTTTCCTGTGATAGACAAGGATCAATGAACAATGATTAATAATGCAATATTGAAATCTAGTTTAATGAACAGTAAATCATGGTTTCTTTATTCCTAGCTTATTCATGATTTATGTAAAATGTGATTACTTTGCTTAATTTTACAATTTGAAATGGGTTATTTTTAGTTTGTTCAACATCCTATGATTAAACAAACATATTTTTTCAAAAAAAATTAAATAGTAAATAAATTTAAGTTCTTATTTTAAATTCTGAATCTTGTAGGAAATTTCCTTTATTTTAAAAAGTCATTTTTAACTGAACTATGATTTAAAGAATCAGAGCAGTAGCAATGAAAGAAATGCCTGACACTTACATTCCTTAAGCCCATGTCACACTGAACCAACGGATGCAAAAAGGATGTAAAACGGACAAAAAACCTTGCCATCCGTTGGTTAACACGATGTATCCGTTCTTTACTCACTGCCTCCATTTTGCTTCCTCTCTATCCATCCAGCATCTGTTTATGGATGTTTCATCCGCTCCAAAATTTTTGGGCTGCCTAAAACTTTTGCGCGGAAAATGTATCCAGTTAGTCCGTTCTGCATCCGCTATGCATCTGCTAGGCATCCGTTACGCACCCGCTATATCTGCTAGGCATCTGCTGTGCATCCGCCCGGACATAAGGAGGAAGCGGAACAGACGCAGAACGGATGCAGAACGGATGCCTAGCGGATGCAGAACGGAAACAAAGCGTTTAAAGCAGAAAAAACATTCGCAGAGGGGACCTATCTCGGATATTAAGGATGTCTAGAGGATGCCTAGAGGATGCCTAGAGGATGCCTAGTGGAAAACCTATACTGCCTATAAAAAGGGGGAGCAACTCGCCTACATCGCACTTTCAGAACAGCAGCCCAGCGGTGCAGACCTCTGCAGCCTTCATCTGCCTCTTCCTCTTCCACAGCATCCAGTCATGTCTACCGTGGATTGTAACAAAGTCCTTTCGGCAGCCACCATCGTTCTGCAACAGTGTGAAGCCATCTGCAGGCTCTGTGAACACTACTGCGAGAAGAAAATGAGCCACCCAAAAAGAGTCTGGGTCCGAAGATGGTTTGCCAGAAGAGCAGAGGATGGACTGTACAACCAGCTGATGGTGGAGCTCAGTAGCGAAGAAACTCAGGCGTTCCAGAACTTCATGAGGATGCCTCCAGCCATGTTTGATGAAGTTGTGCAGCGCCTGACACCCAGGTTGACCAAGACAAACACCAGCTTCCGGCCCAGCCTGGAACCTGGACCCAAGGTGGCACTCACTCTGCGCCACCTGGCCTCAGGGACCTCCTACAGGAGCATGCAGTATGGCTGGAGGGTGCCATCCAACACCATCAGGATTGTGGTGAGAGAAGTGGTGCAGGCCATCATCGAAGAATACAAGGAGGAGCTCCTCCAGTACCCCTACACTGAAGAAGGATGGACGAAAGTTGCAGAGCAGTGGTATCAGAAGTGGAACTTACCACACACTGTTGGAGCCAGAGATGGCAAGCACGTGGCCTGCAAATCTCCAGCCAACTCGGGGTCCACTTATTTCAACTCCAAGGGCTTCTTCAGCATCATCCTCTTCGCCATGGTCGATGCTGACTACAAGTTCATGTACATCGATGCTTCAGGCAACGGCTCCTCTTCAGATGCCCAGGTATACAAAGCCAGTCACCTCAAGGAGGGGCTGGAACGCAACCTCATCGTGGGCTTCCCATATCCAGAACCCTTGCCCAACGACACACAAGATGTGCCCTACTTCATCATGGGGGATGACGACTTCTCCCTCACAACCTACCTCATGAAGCCCTACACCTCCAGACTCCTCACCCGTGAAGAGAGGATCTTCAACTACAGGCTGTCCAGGGCAAGGCGGGTGGTGGAGAACGCCTTTGGTATCCTGGCCAACAGGTTACAGGTACTTCTCACCACCATGCAGCATTGCCCAGACACCGTGAGGAGGATCATGGAAGCTTGCTGCATCATGCACAATCTCATGCGCACCCACTACCCAGTCTTGCAGAACAGGCTTGTGGACCTCCAACAAGGCAATGCGGACATGGAGACTGGGGAATGGAGGCAAGGGCAAAACCTGATAGAAACTCAGGATGTGCAAGGCCCCAACAGAGCCTCACATGAAGCGAAGAAGCAGCACAACCTCCTGAAACACTGGTGCAACTCCCCAGCTGGAGCAGTGGAGTGGCAAGACAGGATGGTAGATGCTTAATGGATGCTTCCTTCAGCCTGTCTCATAACACTGATGAGATTGGGCCATGTATGTTCGGTTCGCCTACAATGAACAGGGCATTTAATAAAGAGTTGTGTTTATGTTGACATGTGTGGATAATTATTACATTATTATTAATAATAAAGGGCCGTAGGTGTGGCACCTGGGAGGGTGGACCATACAGTCCCACTGTGCTTGCACTGTAGGTTTATCTATCCCACTGCTATCCTAACCCATCCCAAAGTTATCCTTACCCATCCCACAAGCATGCAAAGGCTTAAACCATTTCTAAAAGTTTCCACCAAGACTTTATTAAAAAAAAGAATTGAAACAAGTGTGTGAATCATAAATAGACTTTATTAACAACAAGCTATAAGACAAAAATGAGTCTCTGGCACTCCTCTTGGTCGCTCAGTCTCAGGGGTGAAGGGTGCAGGTGCTGTGGAGGTGGCTGGTGCTGGAGTGCTTGTCATCAGCTCCTCCAGAAGCAGAAGCAGCAGAAGCTCCAGCCCCAGAAGAGCGAGCCCATGCTGCAGAAGCCCCAGCAGAACCAGAGTGAGGGCCAGGGGGCGGGATGGTAGCCCTGTCCCTCTTGCCAGGCCTGGCAGCAGATGGCTGAGGCTTGCTGTGCTTCTGCATGGTTGTGGGGTTGCTGGCTGGCAGGGAGGCTGGCAGGAACCAGGGCTGGCAGCAATATTGGCAGGGAGGCTAGCACCAAGGCATGCAAGAAGGCTGGCAGGGAGGCTGGCAGGAAGGCTGGCAGGCAGGCAGGCAGGGAGGCAGGCATCAAGGCTGGCAGGAAGGCTGGCAGGAAGGCTGGCAGGCAGGCAGGCACCAAGGCTTGCAGGCAGACATGAACCAAGGCTGGCAGGAAGGCTGGCAGGGAGACATGAACTAAGGCTGGCAGGAAGGCAGTCAGCAAGGCTGGCAGGCAGACCGGCTGGCAGCAAGGCTGGCAGGGAGGCAGGCACCAAGGCAGACAGCAAGGCTGGCAGGGAGGCTGGCAGGCAGACATGCAGGCAGGGCAGGCAAGGCAGTCGATGTGTCCGGCAGCAGGTCTTTCCTCTGAATGGCAACCTGCTTCCGAGCTGCTTCCGTTATATCCACGGGGCTGACGCAATGCATCCTCCCCGCATGCGCAGTGAATGCGAGGCATCCATTAGGCTTCCGCTGTGCATCCGCTAGGCTTCCGCTCTGCATCCACTGTATCCATTCTGTGTCTGCTTTGCTGAGGTCCCCCGGAAGCCCTGTGGATGTGCCACCCACTCCCATCTGCTCCCATCCGCTTCCATCCACTAGGCTTCCGTTCCGCATCCGCTTTGCATCCGCCCTGCATCCTCCCCGCGTCCGTGTTATCCGCTCTGGTTATGCAAATTTTTGCCCCTTTTGAGAGTGGATAACAACAGATGGAACATTTTGCTCGTCCGCTGTGTCCTTTTTGCATCCGTTGGCCAGTGTGACATGGGCTTAACACTTATGACCATAGCAGCATCCTCATAGTCACATGATCCAAATTTGGGTGCTCGGCAACCAGCACATATTTACGATGGTTTGTCGCATTTAGGGTACATTATCTTTATCTGCAACCTTCCCAGATAGCTTCTGGAAAGCAGAGTCAATGGGGGAAGTCAAAGTTGCTTAATGAACTTTGGATTCACTTAACATGTACAATTATTCACTTAACAGCTGTAGCAAAAAAGGTTGTAAAATTGGGCATGACCCACTTAATGACTGTCTTCTTAGCAACCAAACATTTGGTCCCAATTATGATCATAAATCAAGGACTACTTGCAAAGTAATAGAGTAACATATAATCTGTGATAAATTTCTCTTCTATATACCTTTACCAAAGTTAGTATCCTAAACTTCCTTTTCACCAAGATGTGTGTCTCCTACTTCTGTTCACAATAGTAAAAAATCATTTTTTGAATTTTTTTTGTATGATTAAATCTTAATTTTTCCAAACTGATGCAGTGGCTAATGAAGCTCTAAAATCCTTATTAGTCAACCAGGATTTAAACTGATAACAGAAAAAAATATGGTCACTTGTCAAATTCTCTTCTGTAAAGATTGTATCTTTTCTAAAGTTTCCTTTGATCCAAAACATAGTGATTGTCCTGTTCTATAAAGGAGCTAGGTCTCATCAGTTCATAGTACTGGAAAAAGTATAGATACTATTTTCCGAACTAACTTTATAGAAATCTAGTTTATCACAGGGCAATTTAAGATGATTTCAAATAGTTTTTTTTTCCACACAAATTATTTTGTTTCTTTGTTTATATTCTTAATCTACTCGTAGTTCAGTGGTTAAGCCATGCTCATCAGTTTCCAAATTATTTGCTTCCTTCCTGTAGCTATTTTTATCTGATATTTCAAAGGAATTACAAAATGGTTTGAACTGCATGATTAGTCCATTATGATTTTTTGTTTATAATAGTTATACACACTTTTGGTAGCTCATAAGACCTTGTTGAATAAATTATTTGAATCATGGAAAATTTCATTTAATGTAAGGAATTAGAACAGGTAGGTGGCTTAGAGGTGGATATCTCACCTCACAGTCAGGATGTTGTGAATTCGATCCTAGGTAGTGGCAGATATTTTTCTCTCTGAACATACAGAGAAAATATCTGCTGCAAACTCTGATAGGTGTCAGAAAGGCATCCATCCAGTAAATGCTTGGCCCTGACTGCACATCAGTGCAAGGATATTACTGGGATGTTAAAAGAAGAACAAAGAAAGTACTTCATTAAATTCTTCAAACAGTTGCAAAATCCAGAGGTTAAATCTACCATAAGCTCTGCTAGCTTCCAGTTTCTAGAATCTCATTAGAACTTTTCAACAACTTTGATCAGACAACATGTCACATGTTTAGTCTCAGAAGGAAAAGTAAAGTTTTTTAAAGTTACATTTTTAACATTTTTAAAAAGTTTGTATCCACAGATTTATTCCATTTGTGACTTGGAAGTCAATAATGGATGGTTTCAGCCTCTTCTAGAACTCTGGAGATCTTCAAAAAGTAAATAAGTAATAGGAAATGGGATGAGGAGAAGCAAGTAGAATCTGGAAGGCTAGCAAAGCAGGCACATTGCCTATGAAGACCCAGTGGGACAGGATGGGGGGGGGGGACAGGTGGTCCTACAAGTAACCAAGCATCAGGCCTGTACAAATAGCAAACAGCACTGTAAATAGCAGAATATGTGCGAAAATTAAAACTGTTGTTGAGAGTTGGCTGTTCACAGTTTTGTTAAATACCACAAAATATGGAAATATCAAATCTTCCATAAGTAGACAATTATACATATCTTAGTGTTCGAAAGCATTTCCATATATTTACATGAAATCTATGTGGCTTCTATGTCTTCTGATCTATTATTTCTGTTACTAGTTTAGATGGAGAAAAAACAATGTTCCCTACATCACACTTTTATATACCTAAACATTCTGTTCAAACATTCTTTCTTAAGATTGAACATTTGAAGTTCTCTTTATATGTCCTCATCAGCCATTTCCTCAAGTCCTTGTACAAGTCTCTTTGTTACATTCCTATAACTTCAATCTTTTCTTAACTCTTTCCTATACTCCTGGAAATGTGGTGCTCAGAGTTCTACATGTTCAAAGTGTAAGCTCACCAATTCATAACAGAGAAGAGTAAGAACTTCACTTATCTTGAAGTCTGGCTTCTCTTTTGAGGGAATGATAGAACAATCAACCAATGGAACAGCTTGCCCTCAGAAGTTGTGGGAGTGTCATCACTTGAAACTTTCAAGAAGAGGTTGGACTGCCATTTGTCAGAAATGGTGAAGGGTTTCCCACTTGGGGGGATGGTTTGGACTAGATGACCTATAAGGACTCTTCCAACTCTGATTATCTGTTATTTTTTTCAAACTCTCCCCCCACAAAAGCCTACAACTTCAGCTGAATCTAGAAAGTAAAGTCAAACTAAGGTTTCTTATAACTTGAATTCTCCTTTCTATATGACACAGACATCTAGGAAGTTTGAATTTACTTAGATAAAAAAAAATCTTTAATATATAATTTAAATGAGGGATTCCAGGATTTGCTCAGATATTTGACAGTTTTTTTAAAAAAAATGACAGTGCTGAAGAGCCCAATGATTGCTTCACCTAAAACAAGCGTGGTACAGCTTGAAAATTCTAATAAGCAACTAGTTATTGATTCTTCAGGATGAAGAGAACCATTTGCAGTTGCTAAATCGCAAATATAATTACAACTTCTGAACATTCCTTACAATACCAAGGAAGATAAGCCCACATGAGTTTTCAGGAAAAAAAAATGGAAAATCTAATCTTTGTACACAGATAGTATTGCAAGCTTAGATTTTGGGGCTTATTTGGTAGCTTGAAAATCTTTCACAAGAGTATATATAATAAGTTTTAAATAATTCTGTATCAGATTAATTCCCACTTTGGTTACTTTCTTATCTTAACCATTAGTTGAATGAATAAAAATATTATCTGTTGCAGTACAATAATTGTTGTTACCCAAGGACAATATAAAAAACTATAATCCCACTTTTTTGAGTTGGCATTTGTCAAGTGATTTGTTTTTACAATCTTTACAGAAATAAAATAGGCTTGAAGATTTTCACTGCTTCTCCATAAATAGTCCACAAATGTAATGGTTAGTTGAAGTATTATTAAACCATAAATATCGTTCTACTATTTCTTGTACAACATGTAAAAAATGAAGAACAACATTTGGGGGAAAAGTTATTTCCAGGTACCAATACAAGATGACATATATCAGAATTATATAAGCTTTTCAAATGATGAGCAAGAATTTAATTCCCTCAATGCACTATATGCAAAATAATATTAAACAAAATATTAACAGCAAGAGGGAACTGATAAAATATTACTTTGTGACTGTAACACCTACAAGAATGCAATATTGTTTTATTATCAAGGGTAAAATATAGAATGATCTAATTTAATAAATCAATATGTGTTTTAGTTTTGATTCTTGTTTCATTTCTTGTATTAAATTTTATAGAATATAGCTCTTAAAAATATTACGCATGACCAAGCTGCACTTTTATTGCCTCAAGAAATAAGAAACACTATAATAAATATAAGAAGATATGAAAGCTCCTGGTTCTGATAGCTACGCAATGGAGTACTTTCCACTCCTTATTTTTAGTAGTATTGAAGATTTATAATGATAATTGTAATCTACTCACCCCAAAATTCATTGATGTATACAAAATTGTAATTTTGAAGACTGATAATGATTGTTTTAGTTTATCACCCAATATTTTTATTAAAATCTGAATGGTTAACTGTGATTATGGTATGCAAATTACAGGGAATACTATCCATGATTCTCCATCCCAAACAAATAGACTTTGTAAAAGGTCAACAAGTACTGTATCTGATAATGTTATATTATTAACGAACATATTATTGTTATTGTTCCACTTATTATATTTTAGGTCACAATGTGTGCATAAACCACTATGGTATCAACTGATTAATCTACATATTGATGTCAAAGTGAAACGATAACCATTAAATTCTTCTAAGAATAGGCTGGTAGCATTTGTGTAATGGCATTGCAATACACATTTCACTGTTTGATTGTCCTATTCCCTATCCCTACAGGAAGAGTCCAAAATATAAACTCAGATATGAAAAAGATTTTCACTCATAAACATTATGAGAGGGGGGAAAGAGAAGGAAATTCAAATATATTGTTTTCAATAGAGTTGCAATAATTGGGGTAGCCCAACTTCATGTTTGTTTCTTTTATGCAAACAGATATAATGAAGAAAAGAAACAATATATTTAAGATTCACTCCATCTTATACTGCATGCTACCTTTATTCATGCGGCTGATGGGAAATTCACATGATAATTAACTTAGGAACTTTTCATAGTTTCAAGGGCAAAGCTGTATTTTTTCACTTAGTATCTCATAGAATTTCCATAATTACTCACAGGACTCTGGATTTCTGGGGAATACAGCTTTAAAAACCATGATTTAACTCATTGAAACAATTTTTACTTAAATGTCTCCAGCCAGTTCCATACTAAGGAGTTTTAGCATTGTCTAGTCATAGTTGTGCTAATGGAAAGTATGTCAT
>BLBF01000026.1:5852612-5936888 GCA_015471245.1 Laticauda colubrina | reverse complement strand
CTTGTATTCTTTGATGATGGCCTGCACCACTTCTCTGACCACAAAGCTGATGGTGCTGGGTGGCACCCTCCAGCCGTACTGCATGCTCCTGTAGGTGGTCCCTGAGGCCAGGTGGTGCAGAGTGAGTGCCACCTTGAGCCCAGTTTCCAGGCTGGGCAGGATGTTGGTGTTTGTCTTGGTCAACCTGGGTGTCAGGCGCTGCACAACTTCATCAAACATGGCTGGAGGCATCCTCATGAAGTTCTGGAACGCCCGTGTGTCTTCGCTCCTGAGCTCCACCATCAGCTTTTTGTACAGTCCGTCCTCTGCTCTTCTGGTGAACCATCTTTGGACCCAGACTTTTTTGGGGTGCCTCCTTTTCTTCTCGCAGTAGAGTTCACAGAGCCTGTAGATGGTTTCGCACTGTTGCAGAAGGATGGTGGCTGCTGAAAGGACTTTGTCACAATCCACGGTGGACATGACTGGATGCTGTGGAAGAGCAAGAGTCAGATGAAGGCTGCAGAGGTCTGCACAGCTTGGCTGCTGTTCTGAAACTGAGATGTTGGCGAGTTTCTCCCCCTTTTTATAGGCAGTGAAGGTGTCCCTTTGCATCCTCTAGGCATCCTCTAGGCATCCTGCAGACATCCTTAATATCCGAGATAGGTCCCCTTTGCAAACGTTTTTTCCATTTTAAACGCTTTGTTTCCGTGCTGCATCTGTTCTGCATCCATTCTGCCTCCGTTCTGCGTCCGTTCCGCTTCCTCCCTGTGTCCGAGCGGATGCGAGTTGCGCGGATGCTTAACGGATGCCTAGCGGATATAGCGGATGCATAATGGATGCATAACGGATGCCTAGTGGATGCATAGCGGTTGCAGAACGGACGAACTGGATACATTTTCCGTGCAAAAGTTTTGGGCAGCCCAAAACTTGTGGAGCGGATGAAACGTCAATAAATGGATGCTGGACGGATAGAGAGGAAGCCAAACGGAGGCAATGAGTACATCACATTTTCCAATGGATGGCAAGCTTTTTTGTCCGTTTTACATCCTCTTTGCATCCATTGTTTCAGTGTGACATGGGCTTAACCTATTGTGTAGTACTTTATTCTCATGTTCAGACCTATAAGACATAATTTCTCATAAAGTACATTATTATCAAAAGGCTATTCCAGTTCTATAAGAAATTATGTGAAGACAATTCTCTATGTAAAGAAAATACTGTATTAAAACACCTTTTACTTTTTATTAAAATATGGTACATAAAATTTCCTTGTTCTAATATTTTAAATATTAAGACTTGATTATGATTATGTTATCATCAGGTAAAAATATTATGAGAGTTTACATGTGGTTAAGGAAACTGTTTAAAGGAGTTGAATAAAAATAATAAAAATAAAACATGGGATAATAGTACTCTTCAATGCGATATATGAAAAATATGTGTCTTTCAACACAGATATACACAATTCTGTAATATACACAATTAGAATTTAATAACCATATATTTAAATGAAGGATTATTGAGAACCTGAAAACAAAGGATAATTTACTGTAAGGACAATGGAAGCAAACAGAAAAAGGAAAATGCATACTGCTGAAAGTCATGAAGTCTTTTTGTCATTTTGCTTTCCTTCTCAATGAAAAATAGTATTGAAACTCAGGCCTTTTTATTTTCCTCAGTGCAGTGACATTTGTGAGTAGTAAAACAGTACAATGCCATCTGACTTCTTTGTCTATTTACAATGGGAAATGTCATCAAGCATTCAAAATGTCACTACGTGCTGGGCTGACATCACACACACATACACATAACAGCTGTGGAAATTCAGCTCACTACCCTCTCTTTCCATAATACAAGAGCTCTGTGTAGTTAGGTATAATCTAATTATGATAATCTCCTTTTGATAGTCAAATAATATTGAGTATAATACCTACAAAATGAAGTGAGGGGCAAACAGAATAGAAGGGATTTTCCTAAGAGCATAAATGTATGCTAACACTGCCTGGTGCAAAAAGCCTTTGATTGTTGTCAGATATAGAAATGTGCACTAATAGCCTTCTATAAGCCTTTTTATTAGACTCCTTTTTATTAAAATAAAACATCCTTTAAAGGTCTTCGAAACTCATAAGCCTACACATCACTCCTATGTTGGCTAGAGTCATCTCTCATCTTTCTTCCGGGATCTCTTCATGAAAGCTACTTCAACCTCCAATATTTCCTTGCAACAGCAATCCTGTTAGAAAGATTGGAATAAAGGAAGTTGCCTGACTCTGGATCACACAGTGAAGTCTCATAGCTCATACATTTGATCCTGGACTTCTGAGCATACTACATAGGTTCAATTTTCACTGTGTATGAATTATTTTTATACTAGACCCAATTAATCTGAACTGTCTTGTCTTGTGAGAAAATACAGAGAAATAACATTGCCTTTCAGTAATAGAGTCTCTCAGTTTAAACAGTACAGATACACATCTACATTGCTTGTATATATACACAACGTCTTGCCTGTCAATGACTTCTTCAGCTTCAACCACAATGATACACAGGCAAACAATCTATTCAAACTCAAGATAAAATACTTCAAACTCAATTGCAGAAAATATGACTTCAACAACAGAGTGGTCAATATCTGCAATGCTCGACCTGACTCCAGAGTTACAGCATCAAACTCTCACAGCTTCAACCTCAAACTGTCTGCCATGGACTTCACCCCATTCTTAAGAGGTCATTAAAGGGGGTGTGCATAAGCACACCAGTGTGCCTACCATCCCTGTCTCATTCTCCTTATTTATCTATATTTATATCCTTTGTTCATGTTTATGTTCATACCTATACTTGTTGTCTAGTACATGTTTAACAAACAAATGTATAAAAATAAAATAAAACAAAAATCATGGTTGTTTGAACAATTACCTTGTCCAAAGTAATGCCTTTTTTAAAAAATTATAAAGTGACTCAGATTCCATGACGAGAACAAGTCAATTCTTTTATCTACTGAAGAGTGGTTTTTACTAGCAATGGATTGTAGTTAAATTCTTTTAAAAGAATTTCAGCAAGGGCCAACATATTATATAAATTATTTAAGTTGATGAAATGTCCATAACTAGATAAAGGAGACAATGAAATAGATTATCTTCTGTGAAATCAAGTTTATTTCTTGAAGTACCTTACTATGCTATTTGAAGCCTTACACCCAACTGTTTTTTATTTCATAATTAAATGAATCTCTTATCTGTGTGTTTTGAATAGTAAGACTGACAACTTTTTTCAGCAGAGGAAGGAAAGTGATACTTTTGCTGAAATTAAAATTTAGTGGATGATTCTATGTATGCATAATAAGTTTTTTTTTTTTCAAATTGCAAAGGGAAAGTAAACAGTTTAACACAAGCAAATTCTCTGTCTAAAACCCGTGTCCCACTGCACCAACGGATGCAAAGAGGATGTAAAATGGACAAAAAACACGATGCATCCATTGTGTATTCACTGCGTACGAGTTTCATATGCTCTATCTGTCAAACATTCATCTACTGCTATTTCATCCACTCAAAAAGTGGATGCACAAAACTTTTTGAGCGGATGAACTTTCCACCGTGTATGATGTACATCCGCGACACATACGGGGAACAAACGTTCTATGTCCATTGTCATCCGTTACACATCTGCTGTATCCTCTCGGCATCCTCTGGACATCCCCTCAACTCACATCCGCTGCAGCTGAAAGTGGAAAGACGGAGGAAGTGAAAGGTACACGGAATGTCCACACAGCATGAGTAGCATGGAAATAGAAAGGATGTAAGCGGATGCATCTCATATATAAAGCATTAAAACGGACAAAACATTTGTATATGGGATGTATCTCAGATATTTAGGATGTCTGGAGTATGCCTACAGTATGTGGAAGGAAACCTGGTAGAAAACCGATATTTCCTATAAAAAGGGGGAGGACATGACCTGGATCTCACTATCAGTCCAGCAGCCATGGTGTACAGACCTCTTCACCCTTGGTCTTGCTCTTCCACATCATCCATTGATCTCCACCTTGGATCATCACACACTCCTTATGGTAGCTGCCATCATTCAACACCAGAACCAAGCCTTGTTCAGACAGTTTCACCTTTTCTACGCAAGGAGAAGAAGGAGACGTCCAAGACCTGTGTGGGTCTGACGATGGATCGGGAGAAGAGTGGAGTTTGGACTGTATGACAAGCTGATGGTGGAGCTGAGGAATGAAGACACTTGTGCATTCCAGCACTTCATGAGAATGCCACCAGCCATGTTTGACGAACTTGTTGAGCGTCTGAGACCCAGGTTGACCAAGCCAAACACCAACTTCCATCCCAGCCTGGACCCTGGACTGAAGGTGGCACTGACTCTGTGCCACCTGGCCTCTGGAACCACATACAGAAACATGCAGTATGCCTGGAGGGTGCCACACAACACCATCAGCAAAGTGGTCAGAGAAGTGGTGCAGGCCATCATTGAATAATACATGGAGGAGTTCCTCCAGTGTCCCACCACTGAAGAAGGCTGGAGGAAAGTTGCAGAGCAGTGGTATCAGAGGTGGAACTTTCCCCACACCATTGGAGCCATAGATGGGAAGCACGTGGGCTGCAAAGCTCCATCCAACTCAGGGTCCTCTTATCACAATTACAAGGGCTTCTTCAGTATCATCCTCTTTGCCATGGTCGATGCTGACTACAAGTTCCTGTACATCGATGCTTCAGGCAATTGGTCAGCTTCAGATAGTCAGGTATACAACACCAGTGACCTCAAGGCTGGGCTGGAACACAATCTCATTATGGGTTTTCCAGATCCAGATCCACTACCCAATGACACACAAAATGTGTCCTACTTCATTGTGGGGGATGATGCCTTCTCCCTCAGAACCTACCTCATGAAGCCCTACACTTCCAGATACCTCACCCGTGAAGAGAGGATCTTCCACTACAGGCTGTCCAGGGCAAGGCGGGTGTTGGAGAATGTCTTTGGCATCCTGTCCAACAGGTTCCAGGTACTTCTCACCACCATTCAGCATCACCCACAGACCGTGAGGAGGATCGTGGAAGCTTGCTGCATCCTGCACAATCTCATGCGCACCTGCTACCCAGTGTTGCAGAACAGGCTTTTGGACCGTCAACAAGAGAATGGGGACATGGAGCCTGGTGAATGGAGGCAAGGACAAAACGTGATAGACACTGTGAATGTACAAGGCCCCAACAGAGCTTCATATGAAAGGAAGAAGCAGCACAACCTCCTGAAACACTGGTGCAACTCCCCAGCTGGAGCAGTGGAGTGGCAAGACAAGATGGTAGATGGTTAATGGATGCTTCCTTGAGCCTGTCTCATAACACTGATGAGATTGTGCCATGTATGTTGATTGGCCCTACAATGAATAGGGCATTAATAAAGAGCTTTGTTAATTTTGAAATGTGTTGATCAATGAATGAATTATTATTGATAAAAAAGAGCCATATGTGTGGTAGCTGGGAGGGTGGACCATACAGTCCCACTATGCTTGCACTGGAGGTTTATCTATCCCACAGCTATCCTTACCCACCCCAGAACTATCCTTATGCATCGCACAACTATCCTTACCCATCCCACAGCTATCCTTACCCATCCCAAAACTATCTTTACCTATCCCACAAGCATGCAAAGGCTTAACCCTTTTTCCAAAGTTTTCACCAACACTTTATTAAGTAAAAAAAATGAACCAAGTGTGTTAAGCAAAGATAACCTTTATTAACCACTGTCTTAAGTAAACTGTATGACTTTACTAAAAAAGCAAAATGAACCAAGTAAAGTGTCTTTAAGCAATGATAAAGTGAACAGGTAAACAACTCAGTCTCTGGCACTATTATCAGTCACTCTGAGGCATGTCCATGGTCTCAGCTGTTAAGCGGGCAGGGACTGTGGAGGTGGCTGTGGCTGAAGTGCTGGTCTGAGGCGCCATTGGGGTGCCTGGCCCCGAGAGTACAACAGGGGATGGTGTGTTCAGGAAGCTCTCAGAGAGCTGACTCAGTCCCGTCAGGTTGAGAGGCCCTTCCTCAAGGACCTGGGATGTCAGGCACAGGACTGACGACAGATTTTCTGTTGAGGGGCTTGGCTGTGGGGTGGAGGAAGGAGGAGTGTAGTGGGGCTGTCTGGTCTGCAGCTGGGTCAGGTGAGGTGTTTGTGGCATGCGATGTACCTGGGCCTGGACTGGGAAGGGCTGCCTCTGCTGTGGGAAGTCCTGGTACTCATAGCCTTGGTAGGTGAGGGGGTGTTGAAAGCTGCGGAAGGGCTGTGACATCGCCTGGGGTGGAGGAGCAGTCTTGGACTGGGTCGGAGCAGGTTCAGCTGGGCCTGGAGGGTGGTGCAGCAGTGCTGTGATCTTCTCCTTCATCACCTGATACTGGGTCTCGGGCAGGTCCATGAGGGTCTGGCTCACGTACGTGATGAAGAGCTTCCGGTTCCAGGATGGTATCTTGCTGTGGACCAACTGAGAGGGAAGATCTGTGCTGGTATTGATTGTGTCCCTTATCTCCAGCAGGACAGTGTGGCTATGGCCCTCCAGTCTGCCTCTCTGCCTGCTTTCTGTGGAGGTGGAGCTGGGGGTGGGTGTGGGTTGGTCTCTGGCTGCTGCTTCTTCTTGCTCCATTTGAGACAGGGGATCCTCCACGTCCTCTGGCATGGGGAGTGCAGCTGTCGGGGGGGTCTCTGCCATGGGCCCTCCAAAGACACCTGCCTGGACACGGTAGCTGTCTCCTGGCCGGAAGAGGAGTAGCTCTCTGTGGGCTGTCTGAGGGAGAGGGTTGACAGAGGGGCTGCTCCTCGGTGGCGGATCTCACCCTCCAGGAAGCTGCACTTGGCCATGATGTACATCTCCTGGTCAGTGAGATTGACAGTGGCCTGCCCAGATTTCTTCAGATGCAGCTTGCCATACCAGGTGTGCATGTGCTTGCACCATCCCAGGAGTACATCTGAAGTGTAGCCCAGTCTCTCTGCCTTGTCTCTCCATGCTGCCTGTTTTTTTTTGGTGTCGCGATAGAGTCTTTGGCTCTTTCTCCACAAGTACTCAATGTCCCTCAGCCATTTCAGCACCTCTTCCTCATGGTCCTCAGAAATGGAGTACTGTTTCCTCTCTCCCTTCTCCTTGCCTTGCCTCTTCCTCCCTCTGGCAGGGCCTTCAGGGCCTTCAGCAGCAGGGCTTTGTGGGCCTTGGGGCTGGTCCATCACAGCAGCAGCACCACCACCACCAGCACCAGCAGGAGAAGCACTAGCAGCAGCAGCAGCAGCAGCAGTAGGAGAAGCACCAGCAGCACCAGCAGGAGAAGCACCACCATCAGGAACACCAGCAGCACCACCACCAGCAGCAGAAGCACCAGCAGCTTCAGAGTCAGTGCCAGGGGGTGGGATGGTGGTTCTGTCCTTCTTGCCAGGACTGGCACATGTAGGCACAGGCTTTCTCTTCTTCCCTAACTGATGAACCATGGTGTTCTTTCAAGCTGTCTCTGGCAGCAGGTCTTTCCTGTGAATGGTGACTGCTTGCGAGCTGCATCCTTTTATATCCGCGGAGCTGACGCAATTCATCCTCCCCGCATGCGCAGTGACCACTTTGCATCCACTACGCATCCACTCCTTCCACTATGCGTCCACTTCGCTATTCTCCTCTGGAAGTCCTGTGGATGTATCATCCGCTTCCATCCGCTAGGCTTCCTACTAACATCTGCTTATCATCCTTGCTACGTACTACCCCTGTCCATTCCTTTCTGTTGTTTTCCGTTCTGTTTATGCAAATTTTTGCCACTTTTGAGACCGGATTACAACGGATGGAGCCACCCATGAAATTTTGCTCATCCGCTGTATCCTTTTTGCATACGTTTTGCATCCGTCGGCCAGTGTGACCCAGCCTTTACTTGCATTTTACTTTAATCTAAAAATCCTGAAATTAGGTTAATGTTTTTATTCGAATGGGTGAGAAAAATGTGCTGTCATGAGATTATAAGAAGATATGGAACACCAACAAAATTACATTGCTACCTACTATTTCCAGCAAAATCAAATTCAGCAATATCCTTGCTTAGGGTTGTACTGCTTTTTCTCACTTTCAAAACTCTATTACTTCCTTGGATATGTATTAACTGTGAAGGGCAGAGAGCAACAGAAAGGAAGTTTTATTTTTTTAATATCCTGTAGAATTTCCCTCCCCCATTTCTCAATCTTATGTGATCACTTTAAAAAAAAAAAAAATCTTCAAAATAGTCCTATCAGCATCATCCTGTGATTTCTTTTAACTAAAACTGACGAAAAATTGTTTCCAGATTAAAATAACCACGATCACCATAAAACTTAATATTTGCATGCTAATACAATTGAGGTCAGTTTTCTGTATAGATCTTTTGAATAAACAGTGTCAATGAATGCTATTGAATACATAATTTTAAAATTATTTTTAAGTTATTTTAAAGATCTTTATCCAACAAAAACCTAATCTGACCCTTTCTGCTCTACTATTTTACAAGCTAACTCCATCAGTTTGTTCACTATTTTTCAGAGGTAGCAATATACTCTCAACTGCTAATGATACTATTGTTGGTTGTGGATTCAAAGCTAGTTATTTATTTTAAAAATGCTATTTTTCTTTTCCTCAGCTAGCCATTTTTCCCCAGGACTTCCCCTCTCTTTCTTTCCCTTTGGATGGATAAATGGATGGATGGATAGTTGAATCCAGCAATGCACCATTTTAATATTTTCCCAATCACCCAAGAACTTAAAATAACTATAAAAATGATGAATAGGTGCATGAATGGAATAATTTTAAATGGGAAGAGTGAGAAATAGCAATGTTACCTAGACTGCTTCATAGTGGTTACAACACTCTCTAATGGCTTACAGAGTTAGCATATTTTCCCCAATTATCTTGGTTCTCATAAAAGAGGATAGAAGGCTGAGTCAATCTTGTGCATGTTAAGATCAAACATCTGCCAGCTTTCAATCCATAGACAACTTCTTATGCAAAAGTTACAAAGGTAGTTTGTGTCATGATTGACTTGCTATGCAGCATAATTACAGTCAGACAGCAATAATGGAAAAGGGCAGGCAAGGCATTGGAATATGAGAGTGGTTTGAGAGGGAAACTCTGGAATTCAAGTGTGCCATCTTGAAGCCTGAGACAGTTCCAGCCCAAGGTCATCAACTCTGAGAACATTCAAGGCAGACATATTGTTTTTAAAACAACCCAGGTGCAACCAGTTGGTAGACAAAGGACAATGGGAGGTTCATACTTTTTTCTTGCAAAATGTTAGATCTGCCTTTTCCACTTCTGTACCCTAATGGCTTTCAGTAAAGTATACTCTTGGAGAAAAAAGGTGTCTCTGGAGTTTCTTTTGCTAACTAGCATGTTGGGGTGGTTTGTTTTAAAGCTGGTTATTATGTCTGCATGTACATAACTATTGATGCAACTTTTATATGTAAAATCAATTTAATGTTGTCCATGTGTCATATCTATATTGTATGTGTAGCTATGAATATGTATTCAGTAACATTGCAAAATTATATAAGATGAGTTTGAGCAATTACTTTTGAGGATATGATCAAAGTATTGGTAACACAAACTTGGTATATTGCTTTGATTGAGGTTGTAGTGTGTCTCCCCATCCCCAAGGAAACCATTATTCAACTTAACATTATTCAACCTAACATTATTCAACCTAATGAACAATATCATCCTGTAAACCTACTGTGAAGGAGTGCAAGTATGCAGACCTCCAGATGACAGATGGTTTTAAAACTGAAAAATAAAACTATACTGTTGTGGGTTCATTTGTTCAGCTTTACTCTCTTTACTTTACATTACAGTATATGTGTATATATTTTTTTGATTCTGTGATTTTGACTTGAATGGAATCAATATTGGGTCATGCAGGTAGTCCTCACTTAACAGCAGTAATTGGAATCAGAATGTCCATGGCTAAGCAATGAAGTCATAATACTGTGACATTATAGTTTAGCAATGACAGGTCTGGCAAAGATCTGTCACCATTATTAAGCAGATTACTGTGAGTGGTTAAGCTCATGTGATTGTGACTTCTGATTTTCTGCTTGATTTTTCTTTGATTTTGTTTGTGGGATGCCAACAAGGAAGGTCACAAATTGCAATCCTATGACCATGGGATGCTGTATCAGTTGGAAATCTAGGCTGTTTGCTGAATGTCCAGAATATGGTCATATGATCACAAGTGTACCAAAATAATTAGAAATTTTATCACTGGTTGTAAGTACCATTCATTCAGTGCCATTGAAAAGTCAAATGATTACTGATTGGCCATTAACTATTAAGAAGCTTTTTAAATGTTCAATTGCAATATGCCTTCCTATAACTTCTGTACAAGAATCAATACTAGACCTTGTCATTTCTGATATTTGAGTCATGAACCCCAGATCCTCTCTCCACCCCAACATGCATAAGAAACCTGGCCATCTCCCTACCCCACATTTAGGTCCACTTACCTTTGCTTTTTTCTACCTTCCAGCTAGTTTGTTCTGAAGATTAAAATCTTATTTTCTGAACAAAAAGCTGCCAGGGGGAGATTGTCTAAAGGCTGGAAAGACTGTTTTCCAGCCAAAAAAGCTAGTAAAGAAATTTGTTCTTTAAAAAGGCTCTTTCTGCAAATGCAGAAAATGCAAAGGTAAGTGGATTCAGGTGTAAGGTGTTGGTAGAAGGCCCATGCCTCCTGGGTCTGGTGGGTTCAGGAGATCAGAGGGATCAGAGCAAAGCCCATGACTGCTGCAACTTTGCATTCACTGGTGAGCTTGGTAGACAGATGGTGGGTTGAAATATGTGGTTGGGTAGAAGTTGCAGTAGCCTCACATTGCCATGCAACTGAATTTTGATCTCACGACTGTGAAGCACTGCAACAGCTAAAAATTTGGGCAATGTCATAATAGAATAACAAAGGTGGAATGGATGTTCAAGCCCCTGCTCAAGCAGGAAAGCCTATACTATTCCAAACAAATGACTGCAAGTTCTCCTTAAAAACCTCCAACGATGGAGCACCCACACCTTCTGGAGGCAAGCTGTTCCTCTTACTAATTGTTCTCACTGTCAGGAAATATGAATCTCTCCTTGATAAGTTTCTGTTACTTCTTGTCCTGCCTTCAGGTACTTTGGAGAATGGTTTACCACTTCTTCTTTATGAAGCCCTTTAAATATTGGAAGACTGCTATCATGACTCCTCCAATTCTTCTCTTTGTTAGATGAGACATACTAATTCCTGCAACTATTATCCATATGTTTTACCCTCCAGTCCCTTAATTATGTTTTTTGCTCTTCTCTGCATTTTCAAAACTCCCTTTGTTCAGCACTGTTGTAATGTCAAATTCTAAAAGAATGGTCCTAAGTTGAGGATCACATGTTCTATAACATCATTTTTTTTTATTTTCTGCATCATTATTTCAGTACCATACTGATACTTATATATGCTATCAAACAAATGATTAGTTGCTAATTCACAGTTTTTACAAGCTGGAGAACTATCCAAACATTAAGCAAAAACTCAGAGGACACTTTGGAGATTCTGTACAAAGAATAGCTAGTCCAGATATCTAAAAGTAAGATTATATAGTTAAGATTTTAACTTACATTTTGGTGATGTCATATGGAATGTCTTAGCCCTGAATAACTAGTTTACAGAAGGGCTGGATGAGGACCTAAAAGATAAGCTAATGAAGCATAGCACCAATACTCTAGAAGAGTTGCACCAGATTTATAGTAATCATAGACATAGAAGTGTTAAGGTAGGGAAGGAATGGTAAAGGGAAAAATATCTACAGCCTCACCTCCTATATCTTCATTCCCAATGTATTTACTTGGAAATATTGCAGAAGGAATGGCCATATAAAAAGCAATATACTGTATATCACAACTAGATAGTATGGCAAGAGGCTCAGAAAAACTCATCCTAGTTTCTTAGGTCTAAAAGAAATAGATGAGACAAAAATGTACAGTGAAACCACTGGTCATGACATAATTCCTTCCATAACTTTGGCAATTTCTTCATCTTCTGTTTCATCTTCAGGAATTTCTGGGTCAGGGGTCATGTTTGATCACCACCTGAATATGTGTTCATGACCAGATTCAAAAATTTTGTGAATTTTTTGGTTGGAATCCAATTTGGTCATGTCCAGCGTTCATGACCAGAGGTTCTACTGAAAGTACTTTCAGACTTTCAAGATTCTACCAATTGAATTTTACTCAAAGGACCATCTTTTTCCAAGAGTCTCTACCTGTCCAATTTAGTCCACACATTAGGCATACTGCAAAAACTGGCAGGAACTAGATTACAGACCTTCTCTGCTATAGCCCCTGCTTTGTGAAATATTATCCCTTGGAGATTAGAATGACCCCCAGCCCTATTGGCCTTGTTCAACATTGTAAAAGGTTATGTATGCAGGCCTGGGTCTTTGGAATGCGTTAAAGATAATCACTTTTTGGGTTTACTGTTAGTTGGTTAATTATCTCATCTGCTGTATCTATTTTCTGAATGTCTTTACTGTTTTATAGTTTTAGAATCCGAAGCAGCCCAGAGTCACTTAGTTGAGTTAGGCAGGTATAGAAATTGAATAACTAAATAAAATAACATGAGATAACCTAGCTTTGTTTCCCATCTGGTTTGCCCTGCAAAGCTAACATTTGTGGAGTTTATCAGAATAAGAATAGAATGGAAATGTCTGCCATCATATATTTACATTACTTTCTTTAAAATGTGAAAATATGTAGAAAATAAGAAATAATATGAATGTGCTAAAATATGTAAATTCAAACCTTTTGGAAGGCCATATTATTTTTAATCATATGAAATAGCACAACAGTTTTAAAATAAAGAGAAAACATTCTTCCACATATTAAATAAAATATAAACACTGTTTATGTAATTTATTTTATTACATTTGAAATATTTTCCTATGATAATTAATTTTGGTTAGAAGAATTTTCCCACCCTAAATTGTTATCTTTGGAAATTAGATATCAAAGGATCACTTAAAAGTCCTAAACAATCAGATTTTATCTTTCATAATAGTTTTGTTCATTATTATTTAACAATAGGCTGTATCTGAAAGGATAACTTTTAAATTACCCATAATTGCATTACTATTAGTGCAATTGAACAAGCAGTACTTTGCATATATTTGAGAGAAAGCTATATTTTTTTATTTGTTTAAATTGTTTATATTATAAATAAAAAAGATAAATCACCAATTTGGTGTAGTGTTAAGGCACTTGGCTAGAAACCAGAAATCCTTCCTTAGGGGTGATTTTCTCTTAAAAGAAAGAAAAACCTTGTCAGGAAAACTGCAGAGACAAAATGGCATTCAATCATAGTCTTTACTATAATCATTAAGGTCATGTTCAGATTTGTCTGTCTGGAATTGGAGTCTTGGGGAATTTTCTGTTCATACAATTGGTGTTTTCAGCCCCTGGTAATACTCCAAATGCCCTTATGAGCTGTGCTCATGTACTGGCCCATATGTTTCTCTGGCTGGGCAGCTGTGATGCCTGAAAGGCCTTTTGGGAAAGGAAGGTCATTGGCTGATAGTCCGATGATAGAGCCTTTAATGATTAGCACTGTCTGTTCTTTGCTAGTCAATTTTGTATGGCTTTTCTTACATTATCTGTCACATGCACAGTATCTGGCTTATTCTCCATTGCACTGAAATTTCCTTGATATAATTTGTCTGAACAGCAGTAATTTACTAGAATTCATGTCCTCATATTGTAGTCTCTTTGGTGTCAAATCATTTTTAGAATAACAGTGTTGTTAAAACTTATAGAAAAATTAACTACATTGTAAACACATTTCCAAATATTTTTGAATAAATGGAGTCATTAGTGATTAAATCAGAAGAAGTTAGAGTACATAAATAAGAAATATGGCAAGAATTAAAAAACACACACATATATATATATACAATATAGCCATACTTTTAGGTAATCTTCATTTTCCCTTTTCACTTTCTTTTAATTAGTAAACTACTGTATATTTACACCTGTGTCTATCTTTAGAAAACATTTTAAAAAGTAAAAAGAAAGAAAAACAAAGAAGGAAATTTTCTTTTTCTTATAAGTTTCTTTCTTTTATTAATATTGTGAGCATTTTGCTATCATTTTTATTCTTAAAATATAAGAATGGTACTCAACAAAAGGTAGCAGTTTTCACGATTGTCAAATAATTGAATATTGTTCTATTGGATTTTTCTTAAAATTTTGCATTATCAAAACACTTAGTTTGAATAAGCCTGAGTGCTGCAGGCTTTATACACTCAGCCAAGATCTCCTGCCAAGTACAATAAGGCCAATGATGTAGTTATCACATTAGCCCATTATCTCTCTGTAAATGCTAGTGAAAAGAAATAACATGGCAGATAATGTACTTTGGTAGTTACATGTCTTAATCTTAAAATGTAAGCCACGTGCCTTTATTATACCAAAATCCAAGGCTACCAAATAAGGGGGTAGTAGAGAAGCAAATAGCCTTGTCCCTTCTTTTATTCACCTACCATTGCTTTTGTGAACATGGAAATTAAAGCCCCTGTCACACTGCACCAAAGGATGGAAAGAGGATGTAAAACAGACAAAAAAGCTTGCCATCCGTTGGTTAACGCGATGTATCTGTTCTGTACTCACTGCCTCCATTTTGCTTCCTCTCTATCCGTCCAGCATCCGTTTATGGACATTTCATCCACTCAGAAAGTTTTGAACTGCTCAAAACTTTTGAGCGGAAAATGTATCCAATGCGTCCATTCTGCATCCGCTAGGCATCCGTTCTGCATCCGTTACGCATCCGCTATATCTGCTAGGCATCCGCTGCGCATCCGCGCAACTCACATCCGCTCAGAGACAGGGCGGAAGCGGAACAGACACAAAATGGATGCAGAACGGATGCCTAGAAGATGCAGCACAGAAACAAAGCATTTAAAACAGAAAAAACGTTCGCAGAGGGGACCTATCTCAGATATCAAGGATGTCTAGAGGATGCCTAGAGGATGCAAAGGGACACCTAGGGGAAAACCTATACTGCCTATAAAAAGGGGGAGCAACACATCTGGATCTCACTTTCAGACCAGCAGCCCAGCTGTGCAGACCTCTGCAGCCTTCATCTGATTCTTGCTCTTCCACAGCATCCAGTCATGTCAACCATGGATCGTAACACAGTCCTTTTGGCAGCCACCATCCTTCTGCAACAGTGCGAAACCAGCTACAGGCTCTGTGAACTCTACTACAGAAAGAAAAAGAGGCGGCCAAGAAGCGTCTGGGTCTGAAGATGGATCAGGAGAAGAGTAGAGTACGGACTGTACAACAAGCTGATGGTGGAACTCAGGAACGAAGACACTCGTGCATTCCAGAACTTCATGAGGATATCTCCAACCATGTTTGACAAAGTTGTGCAGTGGCTGACACCCAGGTTGACCAAGCAGAGCACCAACTTCCAGCCCAGCCTGGACCCTGGGCTCAAGTGGCACTCACTCTGTGCCACCTGGCCTCAGGGATCACCTACAGGAGCATGCAGTATGGCTGGAGGGTGCCACACAACACCATCAGCATTGTGGTCAGAGAAGTGGTGCAGGCCCTCATCGAAGAATACAAGGAGGAGCTCCTCCAGTGCCCCTCCAGTGAAGAAGGATGGAAGAAAGTTGCAGAGCAGTGGTATCAGAGGTGGAACTTCCCCCACACCGTTGGAGCCATAGATGGCAAGCACGTGGCCTGCAAAGCTCCAGCCAAGTCGGGGTCCACTTATTTCAATTACAAGGGCTTCTTCAGCATTGTCCTCTTCGCCATGGTCGATGTTGACTACAAGTTAATGTACATCGATGCTTCAGGCAACGGGTCATGTTCAAATGACCAGGTATACAACGCCAGTGACCTCAAGGAGGGGTGGGAACACAACCTCATCATGGGCTTCCCAGATCCAGACCCCCGACACACAAGATGTGCTCTACTTCATCGTGGGGGATGACGCCTTCTCCGTCACAACCTACCTCATGAAGCCCTACACCTCCAGACTCCTCACCTGTGAAGAGAGGATCTTCAACTACAGGCTGTCCAGGGCAAGGTGGGTGGTGGAGAACGCCTTTGGCATCCTGGCCAACAGGTTCCAGGTACTTCTCAACACCATGCAGCATCGCCCAGAGACCGTGAAGAGGATCGTGGAAGCTTGCTGCATCCTACACAATCTCATGCGCACCCGCTACCCAGTCTTGCAGAACAGGCTCGTGGAGCTCCAACAAGGCAATGGGGACATGGAGCCTGGGGAATGGAGGCAAGGGGGAAACCTAATAGACACTGAGGATGTGCAAGGCCCCAACAGAGCCTCATGTGAAGGCAAGAAACAGCGCAACCTCCTGAAACACTGGTGCAACTCCCCAGCTGGAGCAGTGGAGTGGCAAGACAGGATGGTAGATGATTAATGGATGCTTCCTTGAGCCTGTCTCATCACACTGATGAGATTGGGCCATGTATGTTGGGTGGCCCTACAATGATCAGGGCATTTAATAAAGAGTTGTGTTTGTGTTGACATGTATGGATGATTATTACATTATTATTGATAATAAAGGGCCATAGGTGTGGTACCTGGGAGGGTGGACCATACAATCCCACTATGCTTGCACTGGAGGTTTATCTTCCCACAGCTATTACCCATTCAAAGCTATCCCTGCTCATTCCACAGGTATCCCTGCCCACCCCACTGCTATTTTAACCCATCCCACAAGCATGCAAAGGCTTAAACCATTTCTAAAAGTTTCCATTAAGACTTTATTTAAAAAAAAGAAATGAAGCAAGTGTGTGAATCAAAGATGGTCTTTATTGAACAACAAGGTGTAAAAGAAAAATGACCCAAGTCAAGTGTCCAAATAAAGTCCACAGGTAGCCAGCCAGCCAGTCTCTGGCACTCCTCTTGGTCACTCGGAGGTGTGCCCAGTCTCAGGGGTGAAGGGTCCAGGTGCTGTCGAGGTGGCTGGTGCTGGAGTGCTGGTCTGAAGCACCACTGGGGTGCCTGGCCCTGAGAGGACAACAGGTGACGGTGTTGAGAAAGCTCTCGGACAGCTGGCTCAGACCCGTGATGTTGAGAGCTCCTTCCTCCATGCCATGGGGTGTCAGCCCCAGTACCGATGACAGATGTACTGAGGCCGGACTTGGCTGTGGGGTGGAGGAAGGAGCAGTGTAGTGGGGCTGTCTGGTCTGCAGCTGGGTGAGGACTGGCATTGGTGGCGTTGGTGGCATCAGTGTCATAGGTGGCATCGGTGGCATCAGTGGAACCGGTAGCAACGGTGTTGCCCAATGACTCTGTGCGTGGACTGGGAAGGGCTGCTGCCTGTGCTGCTGGACCTCCTGGTAGCCGTAGCCCTGGTAGGTGAGGGCCCGTGGGAAGCCTTGGAATGGGAGGGACATCACCTGGGGTGGAGGAGCAGACCTGGACTGGGTGGGAGCAGGTTCCTCTGGATCTGGAGGGTTGTGAAGCAGCTCGGTGATCCGGTCCTTCACCACCTGGTACTGGGGTTCCGCCATGTCCCTGAGGGTATGGTTGACATAGATGAGGAAGGGCTTGCGGTTGGAGAATGAGGAGTCGGTGTGGACCAGCTGAGAGAGGAGATCGATGCTGGTCCAGATTGTGTCCTTGATCTCCAGCAGGACAGTGTGGCTCTCCCCCTCCTGCTTTCTGTGGAGGTGGAGCTGGGGTTGGATGCGAGTATGGCTGTGGTGCACGCACCGTCTCCTTCCTCCCACCGCACCAGGGAGTCCTCCACGCGCTCCACCATGGTTACAACAGCTGTCCGCGGGTTCTCCGCCGTGGCACGCTCCACAGAAACCTGCCTGGAGACAGGAGCTGACTCTCGGGCAGAAGAGGACTGGCTCTCAGCAGGCTGCTGGAGAGAGAGGGTAGTGAGAGAGGCTGCTCCTCGGTGGCGGATCTCACCCTCCAGGAAGCTGCACCTGGCCATGACGTAGGTCTCTCTTTCCATAAGCTTAACCGTGGCCTGGCCAGATTTCTTCAGGTGCAGCTTCCCGTACCAGGTGTGCATGTGCTTCCACCAGCCGAGGAGCACCTCCGAAGTGTAGACCATACTCTCCGCCTTCTCTCTCCAAGCAGCATGCTTCCACTTGGTGTCCCTGTACAGCTGGTGTCCCTTCCGCCACAGATAGTCATTCTCTCTCAGCCACTCCAGCACCTCATCCTCGTGTTCCTCCTCAATGGAGAATTGCCTCCCCTCCCGTTCCCGCATATGCCTCTTCCTCCCTTTGGCAGGACCAGATGGGCCCTCATCAGAGGGGCTTCGAGGTTGTAGGGGCTGCTCCTCCACACAACCAGCAGCAGCAGCACCAGCTGGATCATCATCATCATCATCATCACCAGCAGGATCATAATCATCATCAGCAGCAGCACCAGCAGCACCAGCAGGACCAGGATCATCAGCAGCAAAGGAAGCATCAGCAGCGCCAGCAAGACCAGGAGCACGAGCAGGACCAGGAGCACGAGCAGGACCAGCACTACGAGCAGTACGAGCAAGTCCAGGAGCACAAGCAGGACCAGCAGGACCAGCAGGACCAGGAGCAGCTTCAGCAGAGTAAGCACCAGCAGAAGCACCACCGCCAGGAGCAGCTTCAGCAGAGTAAGCACCAGCAGAAGCACCACCGCCAGAAGCATCTTCAGCAGAGTAAGCACGAGCAGAAGCACCACCGCCAGGAGCAGCTTCAGCAGAAGTTCCAGCACCAGAAGAGTGAGCCCGAGCAGCAGAAGCCCCAGCAGAAGCAGAGTCAGGGACAGGATGCGGGAGAGTGGCCCTGTCCCTCTTGCCAGGGATGGCGGCAGGTTGCTCAGGCTTTCGCTTCTTCCCCATTGTTGTGGGGCTGCTGGCTGGCAGGGAGGCTGGCAGGCACCAAGGCTGGCACCAAGGCTGGCAGGAAGGCTGCAGGCAGGTAGGCATGAAGTCTGGCAGGCAGGCAGGCACCAAGGCTGGCAGGAAGCCTGGCAGGAAGCCTGGCAGGAAGGCAGGTAGGAAGGCAGGCAGGCAGGCACCAAGGCTGGCAGGCAGATTGGCTGGCAGGGAGGCTGGAAGGCAGGCTGGCAGCAAGGCTGGCAGGCAGGCAGAGAGCAAGGCTGGCAGGGAGGCTGGCCAGGAAGCTGGGAGGCAGGCTGGGAGGCAGGCTTGGAGGCAGGCTGGGAGGCAGACTTGGAGGCAGGCTGGCAGGAAGGCTGGCAGCAAGGCTTGCAGCAAGGCTTGCAGGCAGGCATGCAGGCAGGGCAGTCAAGGACTCAATGTATCCGGCAGCAGGTCTTTCCTCCGAATGGTGACCTGCTTGGGACTGCTTCCCTTTATATCCGCGGGGCTTACGCAATGCATCCCCCCCATGCGCAATTAACGCTCGGCATCCGTTCGGCTTCCGCTCTGCATCTGCTTCATCCGCTGTGCATTCGCTGTATCCATTCCGCGTCCACTTTGCTGAGGTCCCCCGGAAGCCTAGTGGATGTGCCATCCGCTCCCATCCGCTTCCATCTGCTGGGCTTCCGTTCCGCATCTGCTTTTCATCTGCTTTGCGTCCTCCCCGTGTCCATTCCTTTCCGTGTTATCCGCTCCGGTTATGCAAATTTTTGCCCCTTTTGAGAGTGGATAACAATGAATGGAACATTTTGCTCATCCGTTGTGTCCTTTTTACAAACGTTTTGCATCCGTTGGGCAGTGTGACAGGGCCTTAATATGTTTTGTATATACCATTTTTTTGGAAATGATATATCCCCCCACATTATCAGTTCAGAAACAAAGATCAAATTGCAATCCTTCAGAAGCTGCACTCAGTACATAGCAATCAGTGGCTTAAATTATACCCTTGATGTCAGCTTTTGCTTAACATATTAAAGTTGCTTATAATACTTTTTTTTATGTTTATGTGTATGTGGTTTCTGAAAAGGATGAGTGGTACAGAGCAATTGCAGGAAACCTTGTTAATGCAGTTGGAAAGTAAGTTAACCCCTTCTTTCCAGGCTGTGTAAAAAATAAGAACACTTTAGTTTCATCAAAATAACCCTTGGTTGTGATTGTGCTTTTTTATTCGGTACACTTGCCAATATTCTTGTTAACAACCAACTAGAAAACTTTGGTTTAAAAAATTAATGGTGAAAACAATGTATAGTGCACATAATTCCCCAAGCTTGTTTGGGCCCATGCTAAAGTCCTGTATGAACATAATTATTTAAAACAACTAGTATGGTTTTCTATAATTTAATAGCAGGAAGTCAGTTTTAAATAGTGCTAAAATAAAGTTGTTTTATAACTTTTTAGGAAAAAAAATGTCAAGAAGCAAAATAGGACTAAAGTTAAAGATAAAGAAAATCAAACTAATGGCAACAAGAAAAACAACCAGGTTTCAAATTGTCAATGAAAACGTCAAAGTGATGGACAGCTTCTGTCTTTAAGATCAGAGACAGTTACAGTGATGATAAGTGCAGTAGTGGAAGACCTGAAAGACTAAGTTAGGGATAGGTCATTATGTAGAAAATCTATCTAAATGATTGCTCAAAAATTAAAGTGCATATAATCAACCAATCAATGAATGAATCAATATCAATCAATCAGTCAGAGGAAATTTTAAAGCTTCACCCAACCTAGGAAAACAAAATCAACAAAACTGTCTTTTTCTATCATTCTTGTATCATCATTCTTTGTACTGTGCAATTTGATCTTTTCTGATCACAACAGGCTGGAAAACAGGAAACTGCTGCTAAGTAGCACAATCATTAAGCATGACATCACATCACATCACATGACCACATTGATAGACGGTATGTCACTTCCAATGCAGTTTTTAAATAAAGGCCGAGTCACACTGCCCAACGGATACAAAAAGGACACAACGGAAGAGAAAAATGTTACATCCATTGTATCCACGCTCAAAAGGGCCGAAAATTTGCATAATTGGAGCGGACAACACGGACGCAGGGAGGATGCAGGGCGGATGCAAAGCGGATGCGGAACAGAAGCACAGTGGATGGAAGTGGATGGCGCGTCCGCTAGGCTTCTGGGGGGCCTCAGCAAAGCGGACGCGGAACAGAAAAAGCGGATGCCGAACGGATGCACAGCGGATGAAGAGGATGCAGAGCAGAAGCCTAGCGGATGCACAGCGGAAGCCTAATGGATGCCTGGCATTAATTGCACATGCGGGGGGGATGCATTGTGCAAGCCCCCTGGATATAAAGGGAAGCAGCTCGCATGTGGCCAGCATTCCGAGGAAAGACTGCTGCTGGATACCTCGAGTTCTTGCCTGCATGTCTGCCTGCAAGCCTTGCTGCCAGCCTGCCTCCCAGCATGCCTCCCAGCCTCCTGGGCAGCCTCCCTGCCAGCCTTGCTGCCAGCCTGCCTTCCAGCCTGCCTTCCAGCCTCCCTTCCAGCCTCCCTTCCAGCCTTGCTGGCAGCCTGCCTTCCAGCCTCCCTGCCAGCCTGCCTTCCAGCCTCCCTGCCAGCATTGCTGCCAGCCTGCCTTCCAGCCTCCCTGCCAGCCAGTCTGTCTGCCAGCCTTGGTGCCTGCCTTCCTGCCAGGCTTCCTAACAGGCTTCCTGCCAGCCTTCCTGCCAGCATTGGTGCCTGCCAGACTTCCTGCAAGCCTTCCTGCCAGCCAGCAACCCCACAACCATGGGGAAGAAGCGAAAGTCTCAGCAACCTGCTGCCATCCCTGGCAAGAGGGACAGGGCCACCTTCCCGCCCCATGTCCCTGACTCATCTTCTGCTGGGGCTTCTGCTGCTTGGGCTCGCTCTTCTGTTGCTGGAGCTTCTGCTGTAGCTGCTCCTGGCAGTGGTGCTTCTGCTGCTGTGTACTCTGCTGAAGCTGCTTCTGGTCCTGCTGGTCCTGCTCGTTCTGCTCGTGCTCCTGGTCTTGCTGACCCTGCTGCTGGTGCTTACTCTGCTGCTGCTGATCCTGGTCTTGCTGCTGCTGCTGCTGATGATGATGATGATGATGATGATGATGATCCTGCTGCTGCTGCTGCTGCTGATTATGATCCTGCTGGTGATTATGCTGCTGCTGCTGATGATGATCCTGATTATGATCCTGCTGGTGATGATGATGCTGCTGCTGATGATGATGATGCTGTTGGTGTGGAAGAGCAGCCCCTACAACATGGAAGCCCCTCTGATGAGGGCCCATTTGGTCCTGCCAAAGGGAGGAAGAGTTGTATGCAACAACGGGAGAGGAGGCAGTACTACATTGAGGAAGCGCACGAGGATGACGTGCTGGAGTGGCTGAGAGAGAACGACTATCTGTGGCAGAAGTGACACCGGCTGTACAGGGACACCAAGCAGAAGCAGGCTGCTTGGAGAGAGAGGGTGGAGAGTATGGGCTACACTTCGGAGGTGCTCCTCAGCTGGTGGAAGCACATGCACACCTGGTACAGGAAGCTGCACCGCAAAAAATCTTGCCAGGCCAGGGTTAAGCTGACGGACGGAGAGAACTATGTCATGGCCAAGTGCAGCTTCCTGGAGGGTGAGGTCCACCACAGAGGAGCACCAGGAGCCCAAATCTCTACCCTCTCTCTCTGGCAGCCTGCTGGGAGCCAGTCCTCTGGCGGCCGAGAGTCAGTCCCTGTCTCCATGCAGGTGTCTGTGGAGCGTGCCACGGCGGAGAACCCCCGGGCAGGTGTTGAAAGCATGGTGGAGAGTGATGAGGACTCCCTGTTGTGTTGGGAGAAAGGCGACATCGAGTCCACCGCTGCCGAAGCCGCATCCACCCACACCTCCGCCACCACAGTAAGGCAGAGAGCTGGACCGCAGGAGGGGCAGAGGCACAAGGTCCTGGTGGAGATCAGGGACACCATCCGCACCAGCATAGGTCTCCTCTCTCAGCTGGTCCCCACTGAATCCTCCTCCTCCAACCGCAAGCCCTTCCTCAATTATGTGAACCAGACCCTCAAGGAGATGGCGGATCCCCAGTACCAGATGTGAAGGAGAGGATCACCACGCTGTTTAACAACCTTCCAGACCCAGAGGCACCTGCTCCCACCCAGTCCAGGTCTGCTTCTCCACCCCAGGTGATGTCCTTCCCATACCAAGGCTTCACACACCCCCTCACCTACAAGGGCTACAGCTACCCGGAGGTCCAGCAGCACAGACAGCAGCCCTTACAAATGCAGGCACAGAGTCATCGGGTGACACCGTTGCCACCGGTTCCAATGATGCTACCGATGCCAACCACGACAGTCCTCACCCAGCTGCAGACCAGGCAGCCTCACTACACTGCTCCTTCCTCCATCCCACAGCCAAGCCCGGCCTCAGTACATCTGTCCTCAGTAATGGGGCTGACAACCCATGGCATGGAGGAAGGACCTCTCAGAATCACGGGGCTGAGCCAGCTGTCCAACACCTTCCTCAACACACCGTCCCCTATTGTCCTCTCGGGGCTAGGCACTCCAATAACACCTCACACCAGCACTGCAGCAGCACCCACCTCCACAGCACCTGCTCCCTAACACCTAAGACTGGGCACACACCTCCGAGTGACCAAGAGGAGTGCCAGAGACTGGCTGCCTGGATATGTGTGGACTTTATTTGGACACTTGACTTGGGTCATGTTTATTTTACAGCTTGTTATTAATAAAGATTATCTTTGTTTCACACACTTGCTTCATTAATTTTTTTCTATAAAGTCTGGGTGGAAACTTTTAGAAATGGTTTAGCCTTTGCATGTTTGTGGGATGGGTTAAGATAGCAGTGGGATGGGCAGGGATACCTTTGGGATGGGTTAAGATAGCTGTGGGATGGGAAGGGATACCTGTGGGATGGGAAGGGATACCTGTGGGATGGGCAGGGATACCTATGGGATGGGTAATAGTTGTGGGATAGATAAACCTCCAGTGCAAGCATAGTGGAACTGTATGGTCCACCCTCCCAGGTGCCACCCCTATGGCCCTTCATTATCTATAACAATGTAAACATTGATCCACACATGTCAACATAAACACAACTCTTTATTAAACGCCCTGTTCATTGTAGGCCAACCAAACATACATGGCCCAATCTCATCCGTGTGATGAGACAGGCTGAAGGAAGCATCCATTAAGCATCTACCATCCTGTCTTGCCACTCCACCACTCCAGCTGGGGAGTTGCACCAGTGTTTCAGGAAGTTGCGCTGCTTCTTTGCCTCACGTGAGCCTCTGTTGGGGCCTTGCATATCCTCAGTGTCAATCAGGTTTTGCCCTTGCCTCCATTCCCCAGGCTCCATGTCCCCATTGCCTTGCTGGAGGTCCACGAGCCTGTTCTGCAAGACTGGGTAGCTGGTGCGCATGAGATTGTGCAGGATGCAGCAAGCTTCCACGATCCTCCTCATGGTCTCTGGGCTATGCTGCATGTTGTTGAGAAGTACCTGGAACCTGTTGGCCAGGATGCCAAAGGCGTTCTCCACCACCCGCCTTGCCCTGGACAGCCTGTAGTTGAAGATCCTCTCTTCATGGGTGAGGCATCTGGAGGTGTAGGGCTTCATGAGGTAGGTTGTGAGGGAGAAGGCGTCATCCCCCACAATGAAGTAGGGCACATCTTGTGTGTCGTTGGGCAGCAGGTCTGGATCTGGGAACCCCACCATAAGGTTGCTTTCCAGCCCCTCCTTGAGATGACTGTCATTGTATACCTGGGCATCTGAAGATAAGCCATTGCCTGAAACATCGATGTACATGAACTTGTAGTCAGCATCGACCATGGCGAAGAAGATGATGCTGAATAAACCCTTGTAGTTGTGATAAGTGGACCCCGACTTGGCTGGAGCTTTGCAGGCCACATGCTTGCCATCTATGGCTCCAATGGTGTGGGGGAAGTTCCACTTTTGATACTACTGCTCTGCAATTTTCTTCCATCCTTCTTCAGTGGAGGGGCACTGGAGGAGCTCCTCCTTGTATTCTTCGATGATGGCCTGCACCACTTCTCTGACAACAAAGCTGATGGTGCTGGGTGGCACCCTCCAGCCGTACTGCATGCTCCTGTAGGTGGTCCCCGAGGCCAGGTGGCACAGATTGAGTGTCACTTTGAGCCCAGGTTCCAGGCTGGGTGGAAAGTTGGTGTTTGTCTTGGTCAACCTGGGTGTGAGGTGCTGCACAACTTCATCAAACATGGCTGGAGGCATCCTCATGAAGTTCTGGAATGCCCAAGGGTCTTTGCTCCTGAGCTCCACCATCATCTTGTCGTAAAGTACGTACTGTGCTCTTCTGGCGAACCATCTTCGGAGCCAGACTTTTTTTGGGTGCCTCCTTTTCTTCCCGTAGTACTGTTCACAGAGACTGTAGATGGTTTCGCAGTGTTGCAGAAGGATGTTGGCTGCCGAAAGGATTTTGTCGCAATCCACGGTGGACATGACTGGATGCTGTGGAAAAGCAAGAGTCAGATGAAGGCTGCAGAGGTCTGCACCGCTGGGCTGCTGGTTTGAAAGTGCGATGCAGACTAGTTGCTCCCCCTTTTTATAGGCAGTATAGGTTTTCCGCTAGGCATCCTCTAGGCATCCTCTAGGCATCCTCTAGACATCCTTAATATCCGAGATAGGTCCCCTCTGCGAACGTTTTTTACATTTTAACCGCTTTGTTTCCATGCTGCATCCGCTAGGCATCCGTTCTGCATCCGTTCCGTGTCCGTTCCACTTCCTCCCTGCGTCCGGGCGGATGCAAGTTGTGCGGATGCGCAGCGGATGCCTTGCGGATATAGCAGATGCGTAGTGGATGCAGAACGGACGAACTGGATACATTTTCCGCGCAAAATTTTTAAGCAGCCTAAAACCTTTTGAGCAGAAGAAACGTCAATAAACAGATGCTGGACGGATAGAGAGGAAGCCAAACGGAGGCAGTGAATACATCGCGTTTTCAAACGGATGGCAAGGTTTTTTGTCCGTTTTACATCCTCTTTGCTGCATCATTTCCAGTTTTGAAGGTCAATCATAAGTCTTAGTTTCTATTCCCTTCACAACTTCAAATGGTTGCTGAATGAATGGTCAGACTACCTGTATCATGAATTTGTTGACATCTGATATCGTAACAAGTTAGCTATCCAGAATCAGAAATCTATCCTGTAGAGAGACTGCAAAAACTCCAGTCTAACAGATCTTTTTTTTACTGCCTGGCTAATCAGCTTTCAACTATCAAGATAGTTTGTTTCCCATTGCTGCTAACAGTACTTGAGAACATAATGGCTGGGGAGTGAGGAAATGTTATTTCTACTTCACCGGTTATTTTTGAAGCAAAGTGGCTGTTTCCTTAAAAGTTAGTAGCGAGGTTATCAGAGTTTATTTCTGGAAACACAACATTAAATTTCCTCTGAGCTTCTTTGAAAACAAGAAGCTGAGCCCAGTCATTTGCCTAATTACACAGAAAATTTAGTGGGGAAAGAGTGGGCATATGAATAAGCCTGTTGAAATGTTTGTCTCTAGTTTCCATGATTAAAAGACTTGGATGGAGCAGTACTCATATATGCTTGAACATGAGTAAACTTGGCATCTATATAAGCATACACTATGTGTTCTTTTTTTTTCCCAGGTCCTTGATAATGTGAAGCATTGTGCTCTTTTTCATCCAGGAGATTCCAAAAACTTCACTGCATGTTTTGAATTGTTTTTACATTTATTATTAAGAGTCACGGTTTTGTCATAGCTCTATAATTCTTTTGGATTTTATTGAATATGGGATGTAATGTTTAGTTGATCTCTTTCTAGGTATGCTAACTGCTTCCTCTTCACTATGTTGAAGCATTGGGAGCTGTTTCTCAGTTAATGTGGATATAAGTAATCTGTTCATCTATCATTAGATTGTTGTAGTATTCCATCCATATATAGTTTGTTTTAGCAATCCATAATAATCAGCAGATTGTCCTGGTTCCTCAATATCTTATATGAATCTTGTTAATCTGGGCAACATCCAAGCCAGTATAACTGTTCTAATTTGAGGTAGACAGTTGAAACATTAGTGTGTCTTTTCCAAGAATCACTACTGGCAAGGTGAGTGATAGCTAGATTTGAACCCTGGTCTCCTGCATCAAAGGTGATACCCTAACCATTATATAATTATTATTCATTTATTTATATAAATACAACAAATTATATCAGACTAACTTCATATTTGCATGTTAGAATGTTTGGAAACATAGTATATTTTACTTTCCAGAGATTGCATTATAATATTCTAAATTGTTAAAAAATAATCTGGTTAATATTACTGTTGGATATTTGACTAAATATTGCATACATGGAATGCTCTTACATGTTATTCCTTAGCTTTTAGAAAATATTGAATGGAACATTATAGGGTGCTATCTTGGTCCTATGTGTAAACATTTTTTTTTTCAATGACTTGTCTGTGTGTATTGAGGGGACAATTTTATTTATGCTAGGTATGAAGCAGTAAATGTGAAAAAATAAGAATCATCTTCTCAGTCACAAACTAAGCATCAGCAAGCAGAGCAGTTCAGCTGCTAAAAAACTAAGTGTTATTGCTAAAACCACTCAGAGATTGCTGTAAAGCACTATGGAGCAGTATATAAGTCTAAATACTACTGCTAAAAAAGCAAATACTATACTGAAATGCATTAAAAGGAATATGAAAGTCCACATCTTAGGAAATAATTGTTTTTTTCTTCTCTATTCTGGTCAAAATCTATTTGGTGCACTGTGTCCATTTCTGGATATCACAGGTCAAAAAGGAAAATGATAAAGTTAGGTCATTGGACCAAGTTCAGAAAAGGATTATTAACATAAAGAGTTTAGAAACCAAGTTTTACCAAAAAAGAAAGAAAGAAAGATAATAAAAGAAAAAACAATTAAAAGAACTGGGCATGGTTAGGTTCAGAAAACTAAGAGATATTAAGGGCCTGTCACATAGGCTGACGGATGCTAAAAGTATGCAAAAAGGACACAGTGGACGAGAAAATTTTCCATCCGTTGTTATCCGCTCTCAAAAGTGCCCCAAATTTGCATAAAGAGAGTGGAAAACAATGGAAAGGAACGGACGGGGGGAGGACGTAGCCAGGATGTAAAGCGGATTCTCGACGGAAGTCTAGCGCATGGAAGCAGATGGAAGTGGATGGCACATCTGCAGGGCTTCCGGGGAAGCACAGCAAAGCGGACGCGCAGCGGAAGGAGTAGATGCAGAGTGGATGCAGAGCGGATGCAGAGCGGATGCATTACGGACACCTAGCAGATGCTTAGCGGATGCCTAGTGGATGCAAAGCATTCACTGCGCATGCGGGAAAGATGCATTGCATCAGACCCGTGGATATAAAAGGATGCAGCTCGCAAGCAGGTCATCATTCAGAGGAAAGACCTGCTGCCAGACACATCTCCAGCCAACAACCATGGGGAAGAAGAGGAAGCCTGTGCCATCTGCTGCCAGCCCTAGCAAGAAGGACAGGGCCATCATCCCACCCCCTGGCCCTGACTCTGCTTCTGCTGGGACTTCTGCTGCTCGGGCTGAATTTCTGGTGCTGGGGCTTCTGCTGGCGCTGCTCCTGGTGCTGGTGCTTCTGCTGGTACTTACTCTGCTGGCACTGCTCCTGGTGCTGGTGCTTCTGCTGGTGCTTACTCTGCTGGTGCTGCTCCAGGTCCTGCTGGTGCTGCTCCAGGTCCTGCTGGTGCTGCTGGTCCTGCTGGTGCTTACTCTGCTGCTGCTGATCCTGGTGCTGCTGGTGCTTAATCTGCTGCTGCTGATCCTGGTCCTACTGGTCCTGCTGGTCCTGCTGGTCCTGCTGGTCCTGCTAGTGCTGCTGGTGCTGCTGGTGCTGCTGGTGCTGCTTTTGCTGCTATTCTTGTTGTTGCTGCTGGTGGTGGTGGTGGTGTGGTGGAGCAGCCCCTAGAACCTCAAAGCCCCTCTGATGAGGGCCCAGATGGCCCTGCCAGAGGGAGGAAGAGGCATAAGCAAGAACGGGAGAGGAGGCAATACTCCATCTAAGAGGAACATGAGGATGAGGTGCTCGAATGGCTGAGGGAGAATGAGTATCTATGGCAGAAGGGACACAGGCTCTATCGAGACACCAAAAGGAATCAGGCTGCTTGGAGAGAGAAGGCAGAGAGCCTGGGGTACACTTCGGAGGTTCTCCTCGGGTGGTGGAAGCACATGCACACCTGGTACAGGAAGCTGCACCTCAAAAATCTGGCCAGGCCACGTTCCAGCTCACCGACCAGGAGACCTACATGATGGCCAAGTGCAGCTTCTTGGAAGGTGAGATCCGCCATCGAGGAGCAGCCCCTCTGACAAACCTATCTCTCAGGCAGCCCACAGAGAGCCAGTCCTCTTCTGGCCAAGAGTCAGCTCCTGTGTCCAGGCAGGCATCTGTGGAGCGTACCACGACGGAGACCACCCCGACAGCTGCACTCCCTGTGGCGGAGTGCATGGAGGACCCCTTGATGCAGTGGGAGCCAGGAGAGGTCACTTCCACCAGAGACCAACCCACATCTACCCCCAGCTCCACCTCCACAGAAAGCAGGGAGATAGCCAGACCGGAGGGACAGACTGTACTGCTGGAGATCATGCCAAACTGTACTGCTGGAGTTCAGGGACACCATCAAAAGAAGTATAGATCTCCTCTCTCGGCTGGTACACACTGACATACCATCCTCAAACTGCAAGCCCTTCCTCAACTACGTCAACCAGACCCCCATGGACATGTCCAAATCACAGTACCAGGTGATGAAGGAGAGGATCACCGGTCTTCTGCACAACCCTCCAGACCCAGCTAAACCTGCTCTGACCAAGTCCAGGTTTGCTCCTCCACCCCAGGTGAAGTCACAGCCCTTCCAATGCTTTTCACAGACCCTCACCTACCAAGGCTACGGCTACCAGGAGTTCCAGCAGCCCAGGAAGCCCTTCCCATTCAAGGCACAGGTACATCATACACTACCAATGCCACCAATGCCACCGATGCCTCCGACACCACCGATGCCAACCACGCCACAGATGCCACCAATGCCTCACCTCGCTCAGCTGCAGACTAGACAGCCCCACTACACTCCTCCTTCCTCCACCCCACAGCCAAGCCCGGCCTCAGAATATCTGTCATCGGTCTTGGGACTGACACCCCATGTCCTGGAGGAAGGGGCTCTCAACATCACAGGACTGAGCCAGCTCTCTGAGAGCTTCCTCCACACACCATCCCCTATTGTCCTTTCAGGGCCAGGCACCCCAAATGGCACCTCAGACCAGCACTCAGACCAGCACTCCAGCAGCAGCCACCTCCACAGCACCTGGACCCTTCAGCACTGAGATTATGGGCACGCCTCCGAGTGACCGAGAAGAGTGCCAGAGACTGGTTGCTACCTGTTGACTTTATCTTTTCTTGGGACACTTTACTTGGGTCATTTTGCTTTTACAGTTTGTTATGAATAAAGTTTATCTTTGTTTCACACACTTGCTTCAGTTCTTTTAGTCAATAAAGTCTTGGTGGAAACTTTTAGAAATGGTTTAAGCCTTTGCATGCTTGTGGGATGGGTAAGGATAGCTGTGGGATGGGCAGGGATACCTGTGGGATGGGTAATAGGTGTGGGATGGGCAGGGATAGCAGTGGGATGGGCAGGGATACCTGTGGGATGGGTAATAGCTGTGGGATGGGTTAAGATAGCAGTGGGATGGGCAGGGATACCTGTGGTATGGGTAATAGCTGTGGGATGGGTTAGGATATCAGTGGAATGGGAGGGATACATGTGGAATGGGTAATAGCTGTGGGATAGATAAGCCTCCAGTGCAAGCATAGTGGGACTGTATGGTCCACCCTCCCAGGTGCCACACCTATGGCCGTTTATTTTCAATAACAATGTAATCATTGATCCACATATTTCAACATAAACACAACTCTTTGTTAAATGCCCTGTTCATTGTAGGGCCACTCAACATACATGGCACAATCTCATCAGTGTGATGAGACAGGCTCAAGGAAGAATCCATTAAGCAACTATCATCCTGTCTTGCCACTCCACTGCTCCAGCTGGAGAGTTGCACCAGTGTTTCAGGAGGTTGTGCTGCTTCTTCCCTTCATGTAAAGCTCTGTTGGGGCCTTGTACATCCACAGTATCTAGCAGGTTTCGTGAGCCTGTTCTGCAAGACTGTGTAGCGGGTGCGCATGAGATTGTGCAGGATGCAGCAAGCTTCCACGATGTTCCTCACGGTCTGTGGGCAATGCTGCATGGTGGTGAGAAGTACTTGGAACCTGTTGGCCAGGATGCCAATGGCATTCTCCACCACCCGCCTTGCCCTGGTCAGCCTGTAGTTGAAGATCCTCTCTTCACGGGTGAGGCATCTGGAAGTGTAGGGCTTCATAAGGTAGGTTTTGAGGGAGAAGGCGTCATCCCCCACAATGAAGTAGGGCACATCTTGTGTGTCATTGGGCAGGGGGTCTGGATCTAGGAAGCCCATGATGAGGTTGCATTCCAGCCCCTCCTTGATGTCATTGGCGTTGTATACCTGGGCATCTGAAGCTGACCCGTTGCCTGAAGCATTGATGTACATGAACTTGTAGTCAGTATCGACCATGGCAAAGAGGATGATGCTGAAGAAGCCCTTGTAGTTGTGATAAGTGGACCCTGATTTGGCTGGAGCTTTGCAGGCCACGTGCTTTCCATCTATGGCTCCAACGGTGTGGGGAAGTTCCACTTCTGATACCACTGCTCTGCAACTTTCTTTCAGCCTTCTTCAGTGGAGGGGCACTGGAGGAGCTCCTCCAGGTATTCTTCGATGATGGCCTGCACCACTTCTCTGACCACAATGCTGATGATGTTGTGTGGCACCCTCCAGGTGTACTGCATGCTCCTGTACGTGGTCCCTGAGGCCCCTGTGGCACAGAGTCAGTGCCACCTTCAGCCCAGGGTCCAGGCTGGGCCGGAAGTTGGTGTTTGCCTTGGTCAACCTGGGTCTCAGGCGCTCCACAACTTCATCAAACATGGCTGGCCACATCCTCATGAAGTTCTGGAATGCACGAGAGTCTTCGTTTCTCAGCTCCACCATCAGCTTATTATATCCCTACTCGGCTCTTCTTGTGATCCATCTTCGGACCCAGACACTTCTTGGATGCCTCCTTTTCTTTGTGTAGAACAGGTGAAAGAGCCTGTAGAGGGCTTCGCACTGTTGTAGAATGATGGTGGCTTCCTAAAGGAGTGTGTGACGATCCATGGTGGAGATGACTGGATGCTGTGGAAGAGCAAGAGCCAGATGAAGGCTGAAGAGGTCTGCACTGCAGGGCTGCTAGACTGAAAGTGAGATCCAGGTGATTTCCTCCCTCTTTTTCTAGGAAATATAGGTTTTCCGCTCGGTGTCCTTTTGCATCCTCTCGGCATCCTGCAGACATCCTAAATATCCGAGAAACGTCCCCTCTGCGAACGTTTTTTCCATTTTAATGCTTTGTATGTGAGCTGCATCTGCTTTCATCCTTTCTCCATCCATGCTACTAACGCTGCGTGTCCATTCCACATCCGTTTCGTTTCCTCCCTGTGTCCATTTTCTGCTGGAGCAGATGTGAGTTGCGCGCATGTGCAACGGATGCCTAGCGGATCTAGCGGATGTGTAACGGATGACGACGGATGTATAACGGATGTTCCCCGTATGCGTAGTGGATGTATAATGGACCCATTGGATATAGTTTCCACTCAAAAAGTTTTGTGCAGCTCAAAACTTTTTGAGCGGATGAAATGTCAGTAGACGGATTCTGGACAGATAGAGAATATGAAAAACGGACTCAGTGAGTACAGAACGGATGCATCGCGTTAACCAATGTATGGCAATCCTCTTTCCATCTGTTGGTGCTGCGTGACAGGAGCTTTAGCTACATGAGCAAGGGAAATAGGAAGCAGTTTTCTTTATTATTTATATTGAGAATTTTTACTTGACTAAAACAGAAAACAAAAAAAAGTATGAAATAAAAAATGCAGGAAACAATACAGGTAAAGAGAAAAAAAGGAGAAAGATAATTATAGTAGTGAATTCTGACTTCCATTACACAAGTACAATCAAAATTATTTTCCTCCTCTTTCTTAAACATAATCATTATCTTTTGATCCCCTTATTCCAAAAGGTGCTTTTTCCCAAAGGCAATTCAACTTCCTTGTTTTTTTTTCTTTGAAAACATTTCATTTCATATCCAAGAAGTTTCTTTCATTCAAGAAGTTCAGTTCGACTGAAAAGGCTTTTTGGATAAGAAGTGAATCATTTTCAATGAAAAAAAAAAAACCACAAGAAAATCCCGTTGCCTTTTGGAAGAAGCACCTTTGGGACAACCATTCCCTGATGATTGAAAATCTCCATAGACATCTGTCCTTGTTCAGCACTTTTTGAATTGTAAATTTATCTGTCATAAACAAATATCTATTTCTGGACTCCCCCTTCTCTCTCCCATTCCATTACTTTCACTGCATTTAATAATACAATTATCGTTGTTTCAGATTTGTAATCTATACAATAAAAAGGGAGCACAAAGAATAAAAGAGCATTTTCCCCCATGTTTCCAACTTCTTAGTCCTTTTCAGACCACTATATTCAGTGTTGGGATTCAGCTGGTTTGCACCACTTCAGGAGGACCGGTTGTTAACTTTCTGAGCAGTTTGGTGAACTGGTTGTTGGAAGAAATCATCAGGGCAGAGAACCAGTTGTTTAATTATTTGAATCCCATCACTGACTATACTTCCATAATTACCTGGTCTTCTCAGAAACAGGCAAGGCTCCAAACTGGACTTCCCTGTAGTCCTTTAACTTTCCAAAATCCTGGTAAATTGTTAAAATTTCATTTTTTTTAATCTTTAAAATTGTTTCCTTCATTTTTACTTTATTTTTTCTAGATTAAAGGTAGAGTCACCCAAGATGGTTTTATCTGTTCTGCTCTCCTTAAGGTCTCTTTATAGTCTAAATTTGCTTCATTTAAACATGATTTAGAAAGTAGATCAGGAAAACTCAGTGTCCTTTAAAAATGTATGGTATCGTGAGGTTGTGACTATGTTGTCTTCATTTCATCATTTACAGTGCTCTACTTGATACCTGAGGGCTTTATCATGGTGAATTTTAGTCAATTTTATGTATATTTTGGGGGCAATTTCTGTAGGATATTGAAAACATTTCATTATCCAGATATTTAGCTCCTGATAAGGAAAAAACAGCTAGCTATAGTTTTGAAAGTTTTGTTTTCTAATAGACACTGCCCACTTCAACTTACTTTTACATGAAACTCATTGCTCAGCAATAATTTCACAAATATGATCCTGACAGATCCATACTTCAAAAGGTTGGCAGTCTAATAAAATCCCCCTGAGGAACTACAAAAAGTAACACAATTTCAATCATGTTAAAAAAGAATGAGCAGGGGCCATTGTTATTATTGCTTGATAAATAAGACTCACAGATCATAATTAGCTTCAATTAAACTATAGATGTTTACTCTCATTCATTGAAGTATGTTTGTACATAAATAACACTGAGGTGAGTCACACAGAGATATACAGATAATCAAAAACTTATTTCTGACTTGCAAGAGGCATGGGTAAAAGAACCTATTGGTCATTATCAAGACAATTTGTACCAAGGATATGCACTGCTCTGAACAGCAATCATAACATAGGAACAGCTCTATGTATTACCTTGAGATGGAATATATGAGCTGTTATTTTTTTCTGTCTTAAGATTTATAGAATCAACTGACTTGAGTGTGTTATATATCATATAACTTTTGACATAATCAACTTATGATATCTTGCTTTCTGAAGCAGAGCACCAAAATATATTTGTAATTGTTTTCTATACTTCCTTCTGGTGCTGAAAAACCACATAATTAAAGTAATTTCTTTTGAATTTGGTTACTGAAATGTAATTCCTATATTTTCATCTACAAGCATATGAGACTTTAAAATTCAAGCAAATGGTTTTGTTTTTCTAAAGGGTAAAAATGATCATTATCTCAGTATTATGTTCTACAATTCCATGTCAACATTTTTCTTTTTCTTTTAAAATTACATATCTATTTCTTCATTCAATGCATTTATAAAAAACATATAGTGATTTTAATGTGTTTAAATACTTTTGTGTAATTACCTTGGTTATGAAAAACATGACAGTCTAAAAATAACAAAGCACAGAAATCTAACTAGTTTACTAGACATACCTGATAACTGATACATTTCATCTAATATGTCTAAATTATGCTTCTTAAATGGTAACTGGGATATGACTATCAGAGCTTTAATAGAATAACTGAAAAAGAAATAAAAGCTGGATGTGTCACTTATCTCTTATACCATTCTATGACAATATTAAAACAATATTAATATTCCAGTATAAATTCTCCAAGTATTTATGACATATATTTTTCACCCTAGAAAAAGGGGCAAATTTACTTAATAAAGAACTTCTTTTAACAGATGATTCCTTGTTTTTGTTTATACCTTATCAATTTTTAAAAATGTGTTGTTTGCATTTTATTTTCTTCCACATTCTCTTGCTATCATGCTAATTTGAGACAAATATCTGTAGTTCAAATGTAGGATGAAGATGAGATTTGTTCTCTGAGCTTGTGGGTGGGTTTCCAAACATTTCATTACCAGGCTATATAACATCTTCAATGGAATTTAGGGGATGTCAGTGTTCCTCTGTTTATAAGGGCTTCATGTAGCTAGGAGTGTGGTGAGGTCATTCCAGGTGAGGGTCTTTTGATGGGTCTTGTGACGGGTCAGATGTAGTTCACATCGGGTAAAGATCTTGTGATGGGAGGTGATGCCAATAAGGATCACTGAGAGGTGAAGTACTGGGTTGGGAGGCTGGTTGTAAATCAGTGAGTCTGTGGGTGAAATTGCTTGTAGGGTGACATTCACTGAAGATCTTACCTATCCTGGTAATGAAACATTCAGAAACCAATTCAAAAACTCTGTGAACAAACCTTCACCACCAGATACCAATATATTATGTGTAATGTCAATTATAACAACAAAAGAAAAGAAAGCTAATTATGATATCCAAATTTATCAACTATATGCTTTCCCAATTTTTTTAAAATGTTTCCTTTTATACTGTATTTTCTTCTGTTATTAATAAGATATAATATTTTTGTGACTGTTCAGTTTTATATTATGCCCTTGAAGTAATTTTGACATGACAGTCTTTCTTGAGAAAATTTACTAGTGTCCTAAATCTTTTCAACATCAAGATCATCATTTGGATAATACCTCACTGAGATTTTTGTATCATTTTCAATCTGATAAACATTTCCTCACCCCACTCCTTTTTTTTTTTTTCCTTTCTCTCTTTTGTAAAAGCTCTTCAGAATAAAGTATGGCAATTCTCTAAAATATGTGTGAACATTTTATTGTAATGATGGTAGGTTATTTATTGAATGAACTATTCATATAACAACTACCAATTTTCTTTTTAATTGAATTGTTTGTGCTGGAATGTTATTAGCTTTTCGGACTTGCATATTTATGTTGGATTGCTTTTATTGATGAAACAAATGACCCCCATTCCCCCAAAATGGTGTTATTTGTTCATCCAGGCTCCCTGTATGTAACACTTGGACTTAGTTCTGCAACATTTCATCTAGTTCTTCAACAACTATATAGAGGGGAGAAAAACACAAAAAAACAGAAGTGGTGAATATTTTTCAAAATTCTTTCTTACTTCGACTCTTCTATATATGTATACTAACATAAGCTCCAATGAATACTATGAGGGAACTGTTAATAATCTCTCACAAAAGTGATTGCATTGGCGTATGGATGCATGGTCCATACAAATTCATTCATTTTCCGAGCTTTATTTCCACAGGTTTAGGAGTCTGCTTGTTGGATCAATGAATGTGTCTTGCATGATCAAATGTAGCATCCAGGTCATGTCTGTGTTTAAAGGATATGGTTATAGATCCACAAGTTGTGCCAAGAAAAAAAAAAAGCTTCCTGGGCCTGATATTGTTTTTTTTCTGTGTTCAGTTCAATATTGTCTTGATGAATGGGAAGTATCCATTGACACTGCTGGAAGGAGCAGACCTCACTACCCATGATCTAGGTAAACTCAGACAAAAATGCTGTGAAAGAAAGAACATAGATCTGTCTATTAAAACTGTTTCTCATGATGAGCAGACAGTTATCTCTGAGTAGCTATGAGAATATAAACGTGAGCCATTTTTTCCTATTTTTTTTTGCTAGCGATTAGCATTTGGAATAGCTCTGTCTTTTACATCAAAGTTGAAATGGAGAAATCAGCATGATTAAATAACTTTTTCATATTATGAAATATATCAGAATTATATTTTATTTGGTTTTTACTTTCTTAATATCTTATTGTGGTGGCACAGTGGTTAAGCCCATGTCACATTGAACCAACGGATGCAAAGAGGATGTAAAACGGACAAAAAACCTTGCCATCCGTTGGAAAAGGCGATGTACTCACTGCCTCCGTTTTGCTTCCTCTCTATCCGTCCAGCATCCGTTTATTGACGTTTCATCCGCTCCGAAAGTTTTGGGCTGCCTAAAACTTTTGCACGGAAAATGTATCCAGTTCGTCTGTTCTGCATCCACTACGCATCTACTATGCATCCGTTCTGCATCCGTTACGCATCCGCTATATCCGCTAGGCATCCGCTACGCATCCGGGGAACTCCATCTGCCCGGACGCAGGAAGGAAGCGGAACGGATGCAGAATGGATGCAGAACGGATGCAGAACGGATGCCTAGCAGATGCAGAATGGAAACAAAGCGTTTAAAACGGAAAAAACGTTCGCAGAGGAGACTTATCTCAGATATTAAGGATGTCTAGAGGATGCCTAGAGGATGCCTAGCGGAAAACCTATACTGCCTATAAAAAGGGGGAGCAACTCGCCTGCATCTCACTTTCAGAACAGCAGCCCAGCGGTGCAGACCTCTGCAGCCTTCATCTGCCTCTTACTCTTCCACAGCATCCAGTCATGTCTACCATGGATTGTAACAAAGTCCTTTCGGCAGCCACCATCGTTCTGCAACAGTGTGAAGCCATCTGCAGGCTCTGTGAACTCTACTGCGAGAAGAAAAGGAGCCACCCAAAAAGAGTCTGGCTCCGAAGATGGTTTGCAAGAAGAGCAGAGGACGGACTGTACAACAAGCTGATGGTGGAGCTCAGGAGCGAAGACACTCGGTTGTTCCAGAACTTCATGAGGATGCCTCCAGCCATGTTTGACGAAGTTGTGCAGCGGCTGAAACCCAGGTTGACCAAGGCAAACACCAGCTTCCGGCCCAGCCTGGAACCTGGGCTCAATGTGGCACTCACTCTGCACCACCTGGCCTCAGGGATCTCCTACAGGAGTATGAAGTACGGCTGGAGGGTGCCATCCAACACCATCAGCATTGTGGTCAGAGAAGTGGTGCAGGCCATCATCGAAGAATACAAGGAGGAGCTCCTCCAGTACCCCTCCACTGAAGAAGGATGGAAGAAAGTTGCAGAGCAGTGGTATCAGAAGTGGAACTTACCAAACACCGTTGGAGCCATAGATGGCAAGCACGTGGCCGGAAAATCTCCAGCCAACTCGGGGTCCACTTATTTCAACTCCAAGGGCTTCTTCAGCATCATCCTCTTTGCCATGGTCGATGCTAACTACAAGTTCATGTACATTGATGCTTCAGGCAACGGCTCAACTTCAGATGCCCAGGTATACAACGCAAGTGACCTCAAGGGTAGGCTGGAACACAACCTCATCGTGGGCTTCCCAGATCCAGAACCCCTGCGCAACGACACGCAAGATGTGCCCTACTTCATCGTGGGGGATGAGACCTTCTCCCTAACAACCTTCCTCATGAAGCCCTACACCTCCAGACTCCTCACCCTTGAAGAGAGGATCTTCAACTACAGGCTGTCCAGGGCAAGGCGGGTGGTGAGGAATGCCTTTGGCATCCTGGCCAACAGGTTCCAGGTACTTCTCACCACCATGCAGCATCGCCCAGAGACCATGAGGAGGATCGTGGAAGCTTGCTGCATCCTGCACAATCTCATGCGCACCCGCTACCCAGTCTTGCAGAACAGGCTCGTGGACCTCCAGCAAGGCAATGGGGACATGGAGCCTGCTGAATGGAGGCAAGGGCAAAACCTGATCGACACTGAGGATGTGCAAGGCCCCAACAGAGCCTCACATGAAGAGAAGAAGCAGCGCAACCTCCTGAGACAATGGTGCAACTCCCCAGCTGGAGCAGTGGAGTGGCAAGACAGGATGGTAGATGCTTAATGGATGCTTACTTGAGCCTGTCTCATCACATGGATGAGATTGGGTCATGTATGTTTGGTTGGCCTACAATGAACAGGGCGTTTAATAAAGAGTTGTGTTTATGTTGACATGTGTGGATAATTATTACATTATTATTGATAATAAAGGGCCGTAGGTCTGGCACCTGGGAGGGTGGACCATACATTCCCACTATGCTTGCACTGGAGGTTTATCTATCCCATAGCTATTACCCATCCCACAGGTATCCCTGCCCATCCCACCCCTATCTCAACCCATCCCACAGCTATCTTAACCCATCCCACAAGCATGCAAAGGCTTAAACCATTTCTAAAAGTTTCCAGGAAGATTTTATTAAAAAAAAAGAAATGAAGCAAGTGTGTGAATCAAAAATAGACTTTATTAACAACAAGCTATAAGACAAAAATGAGTCTCTGGCACTCCTCTTGGTCACTCAGTCTCAGGGGTGAAGGGTGCAGGTGCTATGGAGGTGGCTGGTGCTGGAGTGCTTGTCATCAGCTCCTCCAGAAGCAGAAGCAACAGAAGCCCCAGCCCCAGAAGAGCAAGCCCATGCTGCAGAAGCCCCAGCAGAACCAGAGTGAGGGCCAGGGGGCGGGATGGTAGCCCTGTCCCTCTTGCCAGGGCTGGCAGCAGATGGTTGAGGCTTGCTGTGCTTCCGCATGGTTGTGGGGTTGCTGGCTGGCAGGGAGGCTGGCAGGAACCAAGGCTGGCAGGAAGGCTGGCAGGGAGGCTGGCACCAAGGCAGGCAGGAAGGCTGGCAGGCAGGCAGGCAGGTAGGCACCAAGGCTGGCAGGCAGACATGAACCAAGGCTGGCAGGAAGGCAGGCAGCAAGGCTGGCAGGCAGACCGGCTGGCAGCAAGGCTTGCAGGCAGGCTGGCAGCAAGGCTGGCAGGGAGGCTGGCAGCAAGGCTGGCAGGGAGGCTGGCAGCAAGGCTGGCAGGGTGGCTGGCAGCAAGGCTGGTAGCAAGGCTGGCAAGAAGGCTGGCAGCAAGGCTGGCAGGCAGACATGCAGGCAGGGCAGGCAAGGCAGTCGATGTGTCTGGCAGCAGGTCTTTCCTCTGAATGGTGACCTGCTTCCGAGCTGCTTCCCTTATATCCGCGGGGCTGATGCAATGCATCCTCCCCGCATGCGCAATTAATGCCAGGCATCCATTAGGCTTCCGCTGTGCATCTGCTGTGCATCCGCTGTGCATCCACTTCATCTGTTTGGCGTCCGCTCTGCATCCGCTGTATCCGTTCCGCATCTGCTTCGCTGAGGCCCCCCGGAAGCCCAGGAATTGCGCCCTCTGCTCCCATCCGCTTCCATCCGCTGGGCTTCTGTTCCGCATCCGCTTTCCATCCGCTCTGCATCCTCCCCGCCTCCGTATTATCTGCTCCGGTTATGCAAATTTTTGCCCCTTTTGAGAGTGGATAACAACGGATGGAACATTTTGCTCGTCCGCTGTTTCCTTTTTGCATCCGTTGGGCAGTGTGACATGGGCTTTAACAGCAGTGGTGGGATTCAAAAATTTTTGCTATCGGTTCTGTGGGTGTGACTTCGTGGGCATGGCAGGGGAAGGGTACTGTAAAAATCTCCATTCAGAGGTAGTATTTGCTGGTTCTCTGAACTACTGAAAATTTTCATTACCGGTTCTCCAGAACTGGTCAGAACCTGTTGAATCGCACCTCTGGTTATAAGGTAGTATTAAAGGCTAATTCTGCCCACTTCCAGGTGTTCTGTCCTGATGGGGTTCAAGGTTGACTCAGGTTTCCATCCTTAGTAAAATGAAGAGTCAGACTCTTGGGGGCAGTATGCTGACTCAAGAATCACTTAGAGAGGGCACTATGTAAAGCATTATGAAATGTTATATAAGTCTAAATGTAAATGCAACTGCTATTATGTTGTTGCTACATCATCATTTTGCTTCAATAAAAACGAGATAATTAAAATAAAATGAAATCACCTATTATTTAAATCCTGCAAAAATATATTTATTTTCTGTATAATTTTACTAAATTCATATTCTATCGTAACTTTCTATTACATTTTTGAACATGTTGTTCCCATTGTTACATAAAACATTCCCTAATGTGTTTGATTTGTATGCCATTATGGAACTAAGAACTGTAATTCTGTAAAATTCTGTAATTCTTATGGAACTAAGAACTGTAAACTGTAACAACTGCAGCAAACCTGCAAATTTCTTATTAATCTTGTGATGTGTAAATAGCATTGAATATCAAATTAAAATAGACATTTTACTACTAAACAGAAATAATATGCAAATAATATGAAAGAAAGTAAAATGACCCTAGTAGTTGAAGTTTGAGATGCATCTTGAATTAATAGTTCTGTAAAGCCTACAAATCACTCTTCTTTAGTTTTAAATTCTGTACTTCCACATATTCAGGAATAAGTCCTTTTAGGCAATATTGAAATTAAGTGGCTTTTAAGGCAGAACTATATTGCCTAAATTTATTTTGAAGATTTTGAATTAATAACAGCTACCAAAACTTTATCATGTGGCCAATCAGCATCCATATAAATTGGCTTTAGTTTTTCAAAATTAATGGAAATTATTTATACATGTGAACAAATCATTTCAAAAAATCATAATCAGACTAATTCACAATCTCAGATAACATAGAGAAAAAATGTTTTAGAAACAGAATACTGATTTCCAGTTCATAATAACTTCTGGCCTAAATTAGCAGTAGCAATAGCACTTAGACGTATATACTGCTTCACAGTGCTTTACAACCTTCTCTAAGCAGTTTACAAAGTCAGCATTGTTGTCATCAACAAACTGGGTCCTCATTTTACTAATGTCAGAAGGATGGAAGTCTTAGTCAAACTTGAGCCAGTACGAATCGAACCGCCAAACTGCTGGCAGCAGTTAGTCAGCAGAAATAGCCTCCTGTAATGCATTCTAATCATGGCACCACCACAGTTCTAATTTGTGGAATGTTAGCTTGCTAATCTGAGAACAATTCTTTGTCTGGAGTGCAGTGCTTTGGTTCTATATACCATTTCCTTTGATACTATATGTCAGAAGTTATTTATATGATATAGGAACAAATATTCATGTGCTGCATCAGGAAGCATGTGGTGCTGTGAGGAAGCATACAGCGCTGACAGGTTGCAGAAGGATATTTCAGCTTGAAAAGTCAATTAAGAACAACATTATTATCAAAGAAAATAATAATTTAATTCTTTTCAATGGTCTTCAATACATATGTTTCTTTCTCTCCATGTTTGTACACTATGTGACACTTTAAGACTTTTTTTTAAGTATACATTGCTGATATCTGTCCATCACTGACAGACAAGCACTTCTGATTGAATTCATATGACGAGATGGGGAAAAACAATATCTGAAACACTTCTAGATCAATGGAACTCAGTCTTTTGTAATTAATGCTTTCAAATCTGTATGAGGGAGGAATGCCTAGACTTGAACAAAAAAAAAAAAAACTAAATTAAATCAATTACTATTTAAATATATGTTATTTATATGTTTTCCTACTACATTACATTTTATATTTTATATGAAATATATTTAAAAATGGACTTTTCTTCAATTTACAGGTATACAACTTGCATTTTATAAAAACAGAGTGATTGAGTGAGAGTGTGATGATTACACATGAATGAATGGATAGATGTGTATATTTATTGTGTAAGAATGCAAATGTGTCCCTCAAACTCTTTGAAAAGTAGGAAATATCAATCAGAATGCCTGATTTTCAATTTTCAATTTTTTAATGCTCCATTGATGTTGAATTTGATAATGTCTAGCTAGGTACCAGATTTTTTGTTGTTGTTGTTGTTGTTGTTGCTTTGATGACTCACTTCTTTTTACTGCTGACCATTCCAAGCATTTTTCCAGTAAACATGATATGATTAAAATAAGTAAGGCAGAATTTTGTAACTTTTACTTCTAGATAGATGTCTAATTTTATATGTTTCCCTCCTTAGGAAATTGGGTTGAAATGTTCTCCTTCCAATAATCCTTTTAATGAATCTGTGATCCAAATTAATTTTTAAATAAAAACTTAACTATTAAAATGATAGTTCAGATATATTTCAAATTTTATATACTATTTTAGTATTGTACTAGTACAGATAAAGTTGAATTGATAGACACTGTATCACTATTTTTAGAGAGCAGGCACAAAAATAGTGATAGAGAGCAGGCACTCTATCATTATTTTTCTATTTTATGGGTAAATTGTACAGCTGGGACTAAACTGAAGGAATTTAAGCAGGTTCAGAAACAGAAATAAATTATGAACTAAACTAACCACCACATTGATTTTAGAATAGAATAGAATTCTTTTTTGGCCAAGTGTGATTGGACACATAAGGAATTTGTCTTGGTGCAAATGCTCTCAGTGTACATAAAAGAAAAGATACATTCGTCAAGAGTCAAGAATTATAAGATACAACACTTAATAATAATCATAGGGTACAATAAGCAAATAAGTCATATTCAGAAACAGTCAATATAAATCATAAGGATGCAAGTGACAAAGTTACAGTTATACAGTCACAAGTGGGAGAAAATGGATAATAAGGAATGATGAGAAGATTAATAGCAATAGTAGTACAGAACTTTCTAAATAGTTGGACAGCAACTGTCATTTCTGTCAGAGGCAGAAATTAATATGTCATCAAAATAAGATATTACAGCAGGTAACCCTTGTTAGCAGCTTCTCCATCAAGGGGAAAATTCCCAGGGCCGCACTGACTCCAAACTGGAGATGCCTACACCTGAAAGCGCCCTTATGAGTTACAATAGTTTGTAGTTCAGCAGCTGTGTCATCAACAGGGAGCTATTGATAAGCTTGGGACATATCTAATTTTGCAACAGTGGTTCCTGGCTTGAAGGAATGCAGCAGGAGCCGGATAACTGGGACTGGATAAGCGCTAGTATGAAAATATTTGTTTATGGAACATTTATAGTCTGCGCAAATCCTCAAGCTGCCATCTTTTTTGAGGGGTGTCACTATAGGTGTTTCCCATTTTGCAAAGTCCACAGTTTCCAAAATTCCCTGATTAATTAGTTTATCTAGTTCCTTGTCCACCTTAGTGTGGATTGCAAAAGGCACTCTTTGAGGCTTCAGACAGATTGGAACTGCTAGAGGGTTATTATTATCAGTTATATTGGGGTTCCCACATAACATCCTAGGCCTTCGCTGAATACATCAACATAAAATTGAAACAAGGCATCCAACTCTAAATTGGCAATAGAGTGGATTCCTCCTATATGAAGACCAAGGGCATAATATTAGAAAAAACAAAGAAATAAAAGAAATGAAAATCAAAAAGGAACAGTATAAATTGCAAGCTTTTACAGATGACCTGGTATTCATGTTAGAAGACCTATTGGAAATAGCACCTAAATTAATAGAAAAAATAGAAAAATATGCAAAATGAGCAGGTTTGAAAATAAATAAAGATAAAACAAAGATATTAACAAAGAATATGTCAGCAAGATGAAAGAAAGCATTGGAAGAAGTTTTAGAAATAGAGGTCACAAACAAGGTTAAGTATTTAGGGATATACATTACACCAAGATATAGCACACTGGAGGACGATAATTATTTTAAACTCAAACAGCAGATTGCGACAGATTTGACAAAATGGGGAAACTAACAATTATCATTGATTGGGAGAATATCTACAATTAAGATGAATGTATTGCCTAGAATTTTATATCTATTCCAGACAATTCCAATCCGACTAGGGAAAGAGTTATTTGGGGACTTAAATAGAATTGTGTTGATATATATTTGGCAGGGCAAAAATCAAGAATAAAACTAAAACTTAAATGATGCAAGAATAAGAGGAGGGTTTGCCTTGCCCAACTGCAACTATTACCAAGTGACAAATCTGATGTGGGTAAAGGACTGGATAACATTAAGAAACAATAGACTATTGACCTTAGAAGGGCATGACTTGCTGTTGGGATGGCATGCCTTCCTTTGGTACAAGGGAACTAAAACACAGGGGTATTTTAGAAGACATTATATTTGAGAGGCATTGTTTTTGAACTGGGAGAAGATAAAAGGACAATATTATTTAAAAATTCCATTATGGATATCTACCATTGAAGCTTTTTCTTATCCAATAATATATAAAAAGGAACAAACAGTTAGATATGGTGAGATATTGAATGAAAAGGGTGAACTTAAGTCTATGCAAGAGTTAGCAGAAGAAGGTGTAAAAATGAACTGGTTTTCATATTTGCAAATACAATCTAGATGTGACAAAGATGTTAAAACAGAGGGTATTTATGATAAGTTGACTGATTTAAATAAAATTGTGATGGGTACTGAAGAAAAGGTAATTAAAAAACTGTATGGACACTTATTAGAATTTAAATGGGAAGAGGAACAAATTAAAGAATGATTATTGTTTGGGGGAAAAATTTTGGACATGGGATTGATTTGCATGAATGGCAAAAATTTTGGTCTCAAAATTATAAAATGACAATGTCAACTCCATAAAAAAGAAAATCTGTATAAGATGTTCTACAGGTGGCATCTATCTACAATGAGACTTGCGAGCATGTTTAAGAATAAATCAGATAAATGTTGGAAATGTCATCAGATATCTGGTTCATATTACCATATGTGGTGGACATGCTTGGATGCAAAGAAATATTGGACTAAAATCCACACATGGTTGGAAAAAAAATGATAAAACAACATATAGATTTTAAACCAGAGATCTTTTTATTGGGAATTATACCAGAAACATACAACAAAGAGCTGAAATATTTGATTGTAAATGTTTTAACAGAGTCTAGGGTTGTATTTGCTAAGAGTTGGAAAAACGATAAAATACCTGTGCAGGAAGAAGTTATTAAGAAATTATGGACTGTGCTGAAATGAGTAAATTGACATTTGAAATTAGAGAGCAAGAAGATTAACAATTTTACATGATATGGGATTTGTTTTACCAATGGTTGGACAAAAAGACATGGTAATATAATTGACTAGATAATTTTGTGACAGAAATTTAATGGATTGATATAAGATATAACATAGACATATATGACCATTGGTTGAAAGTATAGCATAAATTTTAAGATAAAACTTGGAACTTCTTGTATAAAATGATGGAATAAATAGTTTAGTCATGGATGATTAATTACTGATAAATATACAAGCATATATTAGTTTGACAATGTGAAAATTGATATAAATTGTGAGTCAATGACTACAAAAGAATAGCAAAAAAGATCTGTAACCAACTGACACACTGGATGTATATTAAATGGAAGATGGTTTAATGTTTTTATGTTTTGTATGTGTATGTTTGTTTTTAAAAAATAAAAACTCTTTAAAAAAAAAAAGGCCAAGGGCAGGAAACCAGTCTAACCCTAGCAGGAAGGAACCATCCACCACAACCAAAGGCAAGTGACCCTTAAAATTTTGAAATTGAATGAAATACTTGCCTTTTCTGATGACTGGGATGGTTCTGCTGTAGGCTTAGGTTGCAGCCCAGAAGCTTCTTTTTCGCCATCCATGGAAGTAGTTGCTTCAAGGTGCTCTACAAGATGATAGAGAGTGCTGAGCCAGTGTCTACCTCCATCTTACAAGGTTTTCCTTCTAAAGAAACAATAGCACTAATTTTGTCAGAGCCTTTGTCTATTGGCTTAGTTTGGTAGCAGGTGAAACAGTCTTCAACTTGTTTTTGAAAATGCTGAGTTGTCTGAGGTTGCTGTGGCTGAGTAAAAGTCTTTCCTGCCTGACAGATCCTGGCTAAATGCCCATTCTTTTGGCATTTTAGACAAATAGCATTCCTGAACTTGCAGGATGTATTGATGTGATTCCCTCCACAGCTTAGGCAGGTGGGCTGAGATCATGGAGGCTGATAGGGAACAGACCTGTATCCCTTTTGGTTACCTGATGTATTTATGTCATTAGTTTCATCAGAGCTTTCCTCTGGGCAGGCTTCATCATTATGAATGGCTGAGCTATTCTGAATGACAGAGTTTCCTTGAATCTCTACCACTGAGAGTGCTGACAGTTCAGCAGCTTAAGATTCCTCTCTTGCTATTTTAAGAGTCAAGTCCCCTTTAGCTAGGAGGCACCTTTGTAACCTTAGGTCCCTAACTCCACAGACTAGTTGGTCTAATAACATGTCCCTGAGGTAATCTGTAAAACCACAGTGTAAGACAGCTGTTCGTAAAGCCAAATACCCACTAATAGTCTCTCCTTCAACCTGGGTCCATCTCCTAAAAGTGTGACACCTGGCAATATGAGAGGGCTTAGGGGAATAATGGTTACACAGGATTTCCTGCAATTCCTCCCGTTGAACAGTTTTTACTGATCACGGTGCCAGCAATTCGGTAGCAGTGTCAAACACTGTGGCTCTGCAAAAACTCAAAAAGTATGTTTTTTTTCCTGTGGGTAAATATGTCAGTGAGATCGGCAACATCTAGAAAGCAGTCAAAATGATTTATGTAAGAGTCCCAAGTATCTGCTATCAGTCTGAAAGGTGGGAACACAGGGATTGAAGTCATCTTGTCTCTGGTGGCTCCAGGTTCTTCTGAGAGAAATTGAAATTTGCGCTTACAAATAGTAACAATCAACTCTACTTTAAGACATTCAGCTCGTAGTGGCTTCAGCCCTTCAAAGTGACTCTCGCTTAGCAATCATGCTTGGTTGGCTCTAGACAAATCCTGCCCTTGTTGCCAGTATTGTGTTGGTGGCAGAATGACAGAGGCAACACAGAGCAACCTTCAGCTGTAACATTATTTAAAGAATAAAGGGTTGCTGCAGCTGCCATGCTAACAAGGCAGCCAACTGGCGGGCAACAGTTGATACCATTTGACAGCTCCCTTTTATACTCAGCTGTCAAACAACATCAGCCAATAGGAGTGGTCTGCATTCCCACTGGATATGCAGACCAGAATGAGAACTTCAGAACAGTCTCTTCAGGACGTAATCCAATGTGCTCTATATTAGTCTTTTCCTTATCATTTTATTTCAGCCTTAACTATAATTCAGAATATTGTTCCCTCCCAGGTGACATCCGCACCCATTTTTCTGGCTTTCTGAAGACCCTGAAGGCCTGGCTCTGCCAGTTTTCCTGGGGTCCTAATGGGCATGCATTATTATGGAAGTGGCTGTTGGATTAAGAGAAAAAGCCTACCTCTCCCCATGTGCATCTTGTTCCTTCTTCCCTATCTTTTAATTGTAAATTATTAGTTATTTATAGTGCAATGTTTCACTAGATTTTAATGTTTGTAAGCTGCCCATACTAGTCTCTAGATGAATGGTATACAAGTCAAATAAATAAATAAAACATCTCTGCCAGTATTTAGATTAGATGGGTTCGTCTAGGCGTACAGAGTAGTGGGAAAAAAACCAGCAGTTAAATATATTGCTGGATAGAAGATTTCTCACAGCTGGATACCTGACAGCTTGACTCTCTTTCATGACTCTACATGTCTTTTTACCTCTTGAGGTTTCATGTATCTTCTGAAGTCCATCTTTTTTTAAAAAAAAATACCTTGAAACCAGAGTTGTTGTTTTTTTAATTTTAAAAACAAAATATAAAAGGATTTATCTTATCCCAATTGAGTGATTTTTTTAAAAAAGAAAAGCTATCTGGAATTGTACAAGTATAACAGCCAAATTATTTATTTTAAGCAATTTTTATTATTTAATAAGTTGGAATTGATTAACAAATAATGTATTTCATTGCTTTTTTAAAAATAAGTAATCACATCTTACTGTTTTACATCATCACAGATTATAATTAATAACTGCAGAAAATGCATATAGATTTTAATCTGCTTCATGAAATTCATAAAAATAGTTGCTAATAATATATTTAGAAGTGTACTTACTTGGAAAAAAGGCTGAAAGACAGAGTGGTTATAATTCTTCTGTCCATTGAAAGATATTTAAAACTCACGAAGCATACACAAGTGATGTCTAAGATTTTCCCATCTATTTCCTTCAATTACCCTTAATTGTGCTCATTAAAGTAATCTAGAAATCATTTTGCTTGTCTACTTAAAGTCCAAGGGGCACAATTATAAAAGTAACTTTAGTGTAATTTCTATTCAAGAAGATTTAAATGAGCTGAGGTAAGCATTTTTGTTAAGTAAAAGGTAGTAAGAAAAATATAAAACCTTCAAATAAAGAACTAATGAATATATAAAATTCCATCAAACTCGGGAAATCTGAAGATCAGGAGAACACAACATTAAGAGAATATGATAAATTAATCAAGTGCTTATGCAGAGTTTTAGCCTGGCAACTCTTTTTTTTCTGCAAAATAAAGTGGTTTTAAGATAAAAATAGATGCTAAATAAATATGTAAATAGACACAAGCTAAAATGTCGTATTTTGATTTATAAAGTATGTTTTTTTTTAAGCAGAAACCATTTTCCTTTTTCATGAATGGGTACCCGGTTATTTAAAAAGAATAACAAACTATTGTAAGTACTAGTTTTCTGTGTGTGTATGTGTAGGTGTGTTACAAATAAAAGAGAAAATTGTGTGTGTGTGTGTGTGAGTGAGTGTGTGTGTATACATACATGGGTGGAATCTGACCAGTGTAACTACCGGTTCAGTGATTTTACGTTTGGTGTAAAATATAGTTTATTGTGTATGTGTGTGTTTGTGTGTGTGTGTGCTTTTAAAGTTGTAGCAACGTTTCTGCAGAATCTCATCTGCCATCATCAGGCTTCTGTATTGAGTTCGTCTGTGGATCAGGCTATCACAGCCGTTAGTTTTAAATTTGAGGCTAGCCTACTGTTGTGCCAGGATGGTTTCTTTCTTCATCCTGATTGGTTGGGAGTCTTGGTCTGTGTTTATTGGTCTTGGAGTTCTTTGATTGGTGTTTCTGGTTTCTTCTGTCTGTTTTGTGGCTTTGATTGGCTGGCAACACTGTGTTCCTGTGTTGGAGGCTTTCAGTGCAGCTTGGCTTCAAGTAAAAGGACGACTATCATCTATTAGGAAGCTAGGTTTCATCTGGGTGGGCTGGTTGGGGTGTGTTTGAGCTGGAGGTATCAGGGGGAATCTGTTTGTGCCCAGGTGTTTGCCTGGGTTGTGGTGTGGAGATCTTTCTATTTGAGAGTGCAGGCTTCCAAATGATTGACAGTCTGGTGGAATCATCTGGTGGAATACAAACTCAATACAGAAGCCTGATGATGGCAGATGAGATTCTGCTGAAACATTGCTACAACTTTAAAAGCACAACTACAATGATGCGGGATAATACCTGAAGGAAGCTGAACAGCATACATGTAAGTACCCGCAAAAACTTTTATATATATATAAAATATATATATAGTCTTTTGACTATATAAGCCTCCAATACAGGAACACAATGTTGCAAGTCAATCAAGACAAAACAAAAAAGTCACAAAACAGAAAGAAGATATTAGAAATACCAATCAAGCAGAGCACAGCAAACTCTAAGACCAATAAACACAGACCAAGACTCCCAACCAATCAGGATTAAGAAAAAACCATTCTGGCACAGCAGTAGGCTAGCCTCAAATTTAAAACTGAAACAACTGTAAAAGTCTGACTCACAGATGAACTCAATACAGAAGCCTGATGATGGCAGATGAGATTCTGTCAAAACATTGCTACAACTTTAAAAGCACAACTATGATGACGTGGGAAAATACCTGAACAAAGCTGGATACCACACATGTAAGCACCCACGAAAACTTCAGAATATAAATATATGTATGTATGTGTGTATATATATATGTATATGTATATGTATATGTATATGTATATGTATATGTATATGTATGTATATATGTTTTTTTAGGCTTTCGCGGGTACTTACATGTGTGCTGTTTAGCTTCCTTCGGGTATTATCCCACGTCATTGTAGTTCTGTTAAAGTTGTAGCAACGTTTCAGCAGAATCTCATCTGCCATCCTCAGGCTTCTGTATAGAGTTAGTTCCTGGTTTCAAATTTGAGGCTGGTCCATTCTGATTGGCTGGGAGCCTGGATCTGTGTTCATTGGACTTGGAGTTTGATTGATTGGTGTTTCTGGTTTCTTCTGTCTGTTTTGTGGCTTTGATTGGCTGGCAACACTCTGTTCTTGTGTTGGAGGCTTTCAGTGCAGCTTGGCTCCTTGTGAAGGGAAGGCTGCTCTTCATTAGCAAGCTGCTATTCATTAGCAAGCTGGGTTTCACCTGGGTGCCTGGTGGGGGGGTGTTTGGGTTGGAGCTATCAGAGGGAGTCTGTTTTTGCCCAGGTGTTTGCCTGGCTTGTGGCATGGAGATCTTTCTATTTGAGAGTGCAGGCTTACATATATATGTTTGTGTGTGTATGTATATTTTGTTTCTGATTTTTTTCTTTTTGATGTTTCTCTCATAGTTCATCTTATTTTTGTTTTCAAGCACTTTCGTTCATAAACTTCCTTCAACAAGGCTTCTTTGCTTTTATTCATGTAGTAATTCAAATGACATTTTTCTTCCTCTACAGTTGTACAGTTTAACTTGTAGGAATCACTTCCCCCTTCAGTGCTTAGAAAACACAGTCACTCAGACATGGAGAAGGGTACATTGTCATCACTTTTCTTTTTTTTCTGATCAAAGTTATCAACTGCATCTGGATCTAATGAACTATTCCTGTTGCGTATAGAATAAAAGGGGCTGCCCAGTAAGATTAATTAAATTACACCATTTAACTTTTGTTTTTAAATGTTTCTATATTCATTTGATATTTTATTTTACTTTGTTTTATTAATTTTGATTTGTCAATCACTTACAAGATAATAAGTATAATTATGTACACAGTTATCAATACATGAAATGGGTACAAAAGAAAAATAAAAGAAACAATAGGACAGGGACAGTGGGCACATTGGTGCGCTCATGCATGCCCCCTACAGACCTCTTAGGAAAGGTGTGAGATTAATAGTACACAATCTAAAGTTGAAGTTTTGGGGGTTTGTGGAAGAAATCACAGAGTCAGGTAGAGTATTCCAGATATTGACCACTCTGTTGCTGAAGTCATATTTCTTGCAATCAAGTTTGGTGCAGTTAACCTTTAGTTTGTATCTATTGTGTGCTCTTGTGTTGTTATGGTTAAAGCTGAAGTATTCATTGACAGGTAAGTCATTGCAATGTATGATTTTATATACCATACTTAGATCAGATTGAAGACGGCATAATTCAAGGTTTTCTTGGTCTAGAATTTCAAATCTGGTGGCATTAGGTATTCTACAACAAATAGAGGAGAGGAGAACTCTTCTTGTGAAATATTTCTGGACTTTTTCAACTGTGCTAATATCAGATATGTAATGTGGGTTCCAGACTGATGAGCTGTATTGGAGTATTGGTCTAGCAAATGTTTTGTATGCTGTTGTTAGTAGTGTGATTATTACCAGAGAAAAAGCTACATAGAATTAGTTTAACAACTCTTAATGCCTTTTTGGCTATGTAGTTACAGTGGGCTCTTGCACTTAGATCATTAAAGATGAGTATTCCAAGATCTTTTACAGAGCTTGGATCATCAAAAAGGTCTTAACTATTCAGCTTTTATTTTATTTTCTGATTTTTTTTGCCAATATTTAAGACAGAGCAGTTATTTGTTGTGATTTGAAGTTGCCATTTGTTTGACTATTCTGATACATAGTTAAATTCTTTTTGAAGGGAAGCAGTATTGTCTGTGATGTTGAACAGCTTTACATCATCAGTGAAGAGAATGTAGTTGCTCTTAATATGGTTACAGAGGTCATTTATGTAGAGTATGAAGAGAGTTGGTCCTAGAACACTGCCTTGGGGGACACCACTATTGACAGGTACAGAATTTGATAGGATACTCCCAATTTTCACCATTTGTTGTCTGTTTGACAGGAATGTTTCTATCCAGTTGTGCAGTTGTCCAGAGATACCATCATATTTTAGTTTTAGGAGTAGTTTGTCATGTACCACCGAATCAAAGGCTTTACAGAAGTCTATGTAGATTATATCTATTGTTTTGCCCTGATTGAGTTGTGTAGTTCATATATCTTTTCAGTGTAAGAGTTTCAGATTACAGGATAGTTTTTTTTCTGAAACCAAATTGTTTATTAGAGAGTAGGTTGTTTGTCTCAAAATGGAGGATAATGGATTGGTTGATAATTGATACCATGACTTTACAGGTGATGCAGCATGAGATTGGTTGGTAATTTTTAACTAGGCTGGGGTGTCCCTTTCTGAAGATGGGGATGACCATGGCTTGTGACCATAGTTTTGGCAAGGAGCTGGTCCTGAAAGACTTTTCAAAGATTATGCTTAGAGGTTCTGCTATGAAGTCGACACATATTCCATCTGCTCTAATAGAGAGAGATGGTTTTAGATTGCAAAGTGCTTTTTCAACATTGTCTTCTCTAAAATCGATATGTATTAGATCATTGTAGTTTTCTGTGGCTCGGCTAGGAAATACAGGGCATGATCCATTGCTGTTTACAAATACTGAGCCAAAGAATGTGTTAAAGATGTTGGCATTAATGGTGTCGTCGTTGCATTCTTTACCATTAGGTCCTATTAGGGATGGACCTTGAGTCTGTTAGTTTGTTGTTTACAAAATGGAAAAAAGCATGGGAGGAATTGGTGCGTAGAAGGTTTTCCTCTTGTTTAATGTGATAATTGGTGCATTCAGTCTTTATCTGGTGGCATAAATTTTTGTATCGGCTTTTGAAGTTGGCAACATGACCAGATTTGTTTTTCCTCCAGAGTGATCTCTTTTTGGACTGAAGTTTCCTTGTTGTTATAATCTGTTTTTTTGTTTTTGTTTTGGGAGTTGTTGTTGGTACATATAGTTTGATGACTCTTTTGATTTCAAGTAAAACTATGTTGTAATGGTCTTCAACAGTATTGCATCTAGTGAATAGAGATTGCCAATCAAGGGATAAGAGATAATTGTCTATAAGATCATAGTTGCTTTTTTTGAAGTTATAATTGGGGATTACATCATTGTGATGATTTTTGTGTGGGCGTATGTTGAAACAAAAGTCAATCATATTCTGGTCACTGTTGGAAAAGGGTTCTTTAGTTTGTATTCCGTAAATTAAATTCGAACTATTGCAGAAGATGAGATTGAGGCAGTTGTTTAGTCTAGTATGGTTGGTTATTAATTGTTCCAGTTCCAGATTTGTAACAGCATTGTAGAAGATTGCATGTATGGGTTCAGTTGTACATTCGTTTAGGGTCCAGTTAATATGAAGTAGATTGAAGTCACCAAGAAAAATAAAAGTGTGTGGGCAGGATGTTGCCCATGTTAGTAGTGAATTTAGCTTGTTTACATGCTCGATGTAATAATCAGGGTCTCTGTAACATAGTAAGAATCGAAATGTGATATTTCAGGATAGTTCACAAATGGTCTCAGGAAGACCTAGCTCCTGGGTAACTTGTTTTTTAGATGTAAGGACTTTTTATAGAAGATAGCAATATCACCTTCTCTGTGAATTTCATGATCTGATTGGTAAACATGATAATCTCTTACTGTGGTAATTGAGTCTGGGAGATGCATTTAGCCATGTTTCACAGACAAATATGATGTCAAATTTTGCCAGATTTAGTAAGAGGAGAAATTCAGGTATTTTATTCACATAGCTTCTTGTATTGAGTAACTTGCATTTAAGGCCAGCAGTAGTTGGAATTGAGGTAGTTAGAGGCGTGCATGCCTATATTTGGTAGAAGTACTTTAATTACATTCTGTAATAAATTGGAAGCTTCTACACTTTCAAATATTTGCATTTTTCTTCTGCATTTGACCATCTTTATCAAATTTTCATTGTCTAGTTGTGTTCCAGAATCTTCAACAAGTTTCCATGCTTTTGTTGCATTCCAATATCTTTGCTCATTTTTTTTTTTTTGTTTTTCAGCAGGTAATTCAGTTCAGCCTTCATTTTTACAAGTAATTTTAAATCATACATATAAAATAAATGTGAAATTTCAATTCTTTTACACCCAATTTATACTTACAATTTACCTTGATAAAAATTGTTGTCACTAGGATCCTCAATGGTATAAAAAGTAAAGTTGATGAATTGCTTTAGAGAATTCTACATTTGATTTTGAACTTCTCCTAATTCTTCCTTATTAGTCATCAGCTTAATTTGCCAAAACTTCATTAAAGTGTTCATAAATTGCTGAATATTTATGTTGATTCCAAAAAATGATAAAGCATTTCTCAATCCACCTAGGTTACTATTTGAAAGTTTTCAATAGATCTTTCATTTTTGGACAACATATTCTAATTGTATCTTATGTATGTGTTTTAATACCCTAGCCCAATATCTATTCCAATCATCATTTTTCTTTTATACTAAATTCCCTTGCTTGAACAGATCTAATTATATTGGGAACCATACAAATCTATAGACATTTGTTTTTCACCATGAAGATGTCAAAATGGTACAAAATGCTTCTTGACATCATAACTTCTATCCTACCATAAATTCTATCCTATTGTAATTCTGTTCCAACAGCGCACATAAGTACTTAAATAATGCATAATAACTGTGTGCATAATAATGATTTTGTAATCTGTTTTGGCTTTTTCTATACTACCAGTGCTCCTTAAGATTCTAATTTATTATAAAATATTCTATTCATTATATCATTCATTTACAGTAAAGTCAGAGTTTTCCTACACAGTATTTTAGAAAGCTGTTTCATCCCAACTGGATTTCTCACATTTCAGCTAGGTTTTTTCTAACTTGACATGAAAGTCCTAATAACCAAACTAAATATTTTCTACCATGTTTCTCCAACAATACAGCCCCACCATGTTTTATTGGCATAAAATCAAATTAAGCCCCTCCCCCCAAATTAAGGCCCATATTAAACATGTGAAATGGGGGGGGAATGGCGGGGGGGCTTGCTGTTAGGAAGTACTTTTGTTGCATGCCCGGATATGGTGCTGCCTGCATTGGTGGGGCACTTTATATCAGGAGACCTTCCGCTACCATCGCTTTCCCTTTTCCCTTGCTGCCGTGGCATTAGAACAATGTCTCGGTGTTTGGTGCAGCCACATGTGGCCAGTCAGGGCTCCTCCCTGCAACCAGAACCCTGAGGAGACACTTGGCTTCAGGCATTCCTGTCGCCGCCTTCCCTTTGCCTTCGAAGGTAAAGCCAATTATTTTAAAAATGATACCCTACTACAACAAAGCCTCCCCTGCCCAAGAGGGCAGCCCAACCCCACGTGGGGAGGCGAATCTCTCTGGTCCTCTTTGGTTCCTCCCCGACCTCCTTACACTGTGTGCCTCTGACACACTGGTCCCTTCAGCTCAGCGAGCTCTTCCACCTCAAAGAAAGGCCAGGAGGGCAGGCGGGCAGCTGCAGAGCAGCAGCAGCAGGTCCGAGCTGCTTGCAGTGGAAACAGCCACTACCCTTAGCCTGATGCAGGGAGAACAACCAAGGTTTGTGCCCGCCAGCCCATACTTCCCGCTTTTGGAGGCACCTGCACCGAGCGCTTCTCCAGCCAGCCTAGCCACACTGCTTCTGACCGACTCCTTTGGGAGCGTCCACCGAGGGAGTCTTCGTGGCTCAGTTTCTCTACCCAACCCAGCTGGCGGATCCTCCTTTTGTGTGGAGGGCTGTGGGGGAAGGCGCTCACCCAAGAGGATCTCTCCCTCTCTCTCTCTCTCTCTCTCCCCACAAGGTCAATGTCTGTGCTGCAGCTGAGTAGGAGGAGGCTGCAGCCAGTTCCTCCTGCTAGCTGAGAGGCGAGGAAGCCGTGGCTTTGCAGAGCAAGTGAAGCACTGCTCACCCGGGTGAGATTTGGGAACGAGGGGCAGGAGGAGGCACACACGCACGCACCCACTGCTTGCTTTCCCAGCTCTGCCCAGCCCGCACGGCTCTGGTGTGGCCCTGGCAGGATGAGTGGAGGGTCCAGCAGGGAGGCGCTTGCTGCCTTGGTGAAAGCTCTGCTGCCAGGAAGGAGGGCCTGCATGTCAGCTTAACCTGGGGTGCTCAGCAGGAGAAGGTCTTCTCCCTTCACTCCACTTCGAAGGTCTTCTCCCTTCAGTCCACTCCCTCCACTTTGAGAAGGTCTCCCAAAAATCCAAGTTGTCACCATCCGCCTACCTGAGGATGCAAGGGGGGAGAATTAAGTCACCCCCGAAAAGACAGCCCGGCCTTATTATGTGAGAAACACGGTAAATATAAAGCATGCATTATACAGTTGAGCCAATTCTCCACTATTTTAATTTGGCAACACCAGAATAACATCCATATCAGCCTTACCAGGTCCTTGGGAAGGACTTGTTAGATGGATAAAAATATCAAATTCAGTTTGAACATCTGGGTTTGTGATGAACCATAATATGGATAATCTTAAGCTTTATAGAAACTCAGAATCCAGTCATTAATAAAAACTGATGTGCTGATTATGTCACCTATTTTGGTAATGAAATGTCTGCAAGAAAACCATCCAGCTCAAAGAGCACTAGGGACATTATGGTTCAATCGTAAGCTACAAATATTGTCTTCTGTCAGAAAACTGTACTTTGACATAGAAATAGCAGTGTAATTTGGTCTAGAGATACAGTAGCAATAAAAGACAAGCAAAAAAAGACAAATACTAATGGAATTAAAATGTTGAATCACCAACTGTTAAGAGCCATCATACCAAGAAACTTGAGCAAGTTAACATGCTCAATAGTGTAATTTCTTAATTTCTAGTGTACATATTAGGGCTTTTAGCAAACACATGATTTAATGTTAGAGTTATGCAGATCTAAAACTGTTAGTATGAAGTTTGCTAGCCTATGCTTATCTCAGGAATTCTTTCTAAGTACTTTTGTTCTTCTAGCTTCAAACAAAGTATAAAACTGGAAAGGTTATAATATGAAGCTTCCTCAAGTAGTTCATTCTTCTTAGAACCATTAGAAGAAACATCATCATATTGAAGGATAGGACTATTCTTAAATTGACATGATTTGGTAACCATTCAATCACATTAAGATCATAATGAAAACTTGACACCACAGCATCTGTGTTAAGGCCCTGTCCCACTGGCCGACGGATGCAAAACGTATGCATAAAGGACACAGCGGATGAGCAAAATTTCAGGGATGGATCCATCCATTGTCATCCACTCCCAAAAGTGGTGAAAATTTGCATAAACAGAATGGAAAAGAATGGAAAAGAACGGACCTGGGTAGTATGTAGCGGGGATGTAAAATGGATGTTCATAGGAAGCCTAGCGGATGTATATTGGATACAAACCATTCACTGCGCATCCTTTCTATTTCCGTGCTACTAATGCTGTGTAGACGTTCTGTGTACCTTTTGTTTCCTCCCTCTTTCCGTTTTCAGCTGCAGCGGATGTGAGTTGTGAGGATGCCAGAGGATGCAGAGAGGACGTTTAATGGATGATAAACAGACATAGAATGTTTGTTGCTCGTATGTCATGGATTTACATCATACACAGCAGAAAGCTCATCCGTTCACAAATTTTGTGCAGCTCAAAACTTCTTGAGCGGATGAAATCTCAGTGGATGGATGCTCAAAGGATAGAGTGTATGAAACACATATGCAATGAGTACACAACAGATGCCTTTTCCAACATTTTTTAACATTTTACATACTCTTTGCATCCGTTGGTGCAGTGGGACAGGGGCTTTAATTCTTCTCACCATGCCATATCCGAGGTTTGGCTCAAATCACTTGCATTGCTAATCTTGAAAAGTTGGAAATAGATAAATAGATATCAAAAGATACAATGAATTCAAGCATTTATATACAATGCACATTTTGTTACAAATTTGGCAATTCCACTGCTGTGGTGATCCTGCAATATTTTAAAGTACATCCAAATTGCTAATATTGAAAAGAAATGCCTTACTTCCTTTTATATTCCCATTCTCAGTTCTTAAAAACAGAAAAAAGTGCTTTGCATTATGTGACTGACGTGTTAAAGGCTAACCAAATACATGGTTTATTACTGTTGTTGTGAGCAAGATCTACATTCTTAAATTATGAGATCATCTGTCACTGTCTATATTATGCCATTACAAATAGGATTAATTTTGTAATGCAGTCCTCTTCCTAACCTACCTCCTTCTCCTTGATAGCATTCCTTCTATTTATAGTTAAGTAATTTATATTAGCCTTTTTCAACTTTAGCCATGCTGTCCAACATTATGTGAAAGATGCTAAAGTGCAGGCAAAGTTGTTTGTGTCAATGACATGGTCTTTCAAGAATAACCAAACCATGCTGATCACTCATTACAGGGAATAATTAATAGAGAAATAATATGATCCCAAACCATGACTACAGAATAAAGAAAAATGCTTACAACCAACATCAAGGCAACATCCTAATAACAAGCTGGAAAAAGGAAAACAAAACTAAACAAAGCTAATTTTTTTAAAAAAAGGACATCTCACAGAGAAGATTGAATAGAGTTTCACTGTTTGGAACAAGTGCTAACTTATGGAAGAAAAGATTAAAACTAGATTGAAAATTCATATAGTTATCATCTTCGAGTAGTAGAGTGAAATTCAGTTGCTGCAGAGTGGCATTAATTTTTAAGAAAATACAAACAATCGTAAATTTCATTTTACTGTTTTCATTTTACAAACATCATTATTATTGTCAACTATGTTTGGAAGACTCATTTAGTGAACATAATGGAAATGCTTATTTTCTATCAAGAATAGTCTTAAGCCCATGTCCCACTGCACCAGCGGATGCAAAGAGGATGTAAAACGGACAAAAAAGCTTGCCATCCATTGGAAAATGCGATGCATCCGTTGTGTACTCATTGCATATGAGTTTCATACGCTCTATCCATCAAGCATCCTTCCACTGAGATTTCATCTGCGCAAGAAGTTTTGAGCTGCACAAAACTTTTTGAACAGATGAACTTTCCGCCGCGTACGATGTACATCCGTGAAATATATGGGCAACAAACGTTCTATATCCATAATCATCCGTTAAACATCTGCTGTATCCTCTCAGCATCAACTGGACATCCCCTCAACTCACATCCGCTGCAGCTGAAAACGGAAAGAGGGAGGAAATGAAAGGTACATGGAATGTCCACACAGCGTTAGTAGCACAGAAATAGAAAGGATGTAAGCGTATGCATCTCGTATATAAAGCATTAAAATGGACAAAATATTTGTATATGAGATGTATCTCATATATTTAGGATGTCTGCAGGTGCCTAGAGTATGTGGAAGGACACCTAGTGGAAAATCGATATTTCCTATAAAAAGGGGGAGGAAATCGCCTGGATCTCAGTATGAGTCCAGCAGCCATGGTGTACAGACCTCTTCACCCTTGGTCTTGCTCTTCCACAGCATCCATTGTTCTCCACCATGGATCATAACAAAGTCCTTATGGTAGCTGTGTTCATTCAACATTACAACCAAGCCCTGTTCACACTGTTTCACCTTTTCTACACAAGGAGAAGAAGGAGACATTCAAGAGCTCTGTGGGTCCGAGGATGGATTGGGAGAAGAATGGAGTTTGGACTGTATGACAAGCTGATGGTGGAGCTGAGGAATGAAGACACTCGTGCATTCCAGCACTTCATGAGGATGCCACCAGCCATGTTTGACAAAATTGTAGAGCGTCTGAGACCCAGGTTGACCAAGCCGAGCACCAACTTCCTTCCCAGCCTGGACCCTGGACTGAAGGTGGCACTGACTCTGCAGCACCTGGCCTCTGGAACCACATACAGAAATATGCAGTATGCCTGGAGGGTGCCACACAACACCATCAGCAAAGTGGTCAGAGAAGTGGTGCAGGCCATCATCGAAGAATATGTGGATTGTCCATTGTCCCACCACTGAAGAAGGCTGGAGGAAAGTTGCAGAGCAGTGGTATCAGAAGTGGAACTTTCCCCACACCATTGGAGCCATAGATGGGAAGCACGTGGCCTGCAAAGCTCCAGCCAACTCAGGGTCCACTTATAACTACAAGGGCTTCTTCAGTATCATCCTCTTTGCCATGGTTGATGCTGACTACAGGTTCATGTACATCGATGCTTCAGGCAATGGGTCAGCTTTTGAAAGCCAGGTATACAATGCCAGTAATCTCAAGGATGGGCTGGAACACAACCTCATCATGGGCTTCCCAGATCCAGACCCCCTGCCCAGCGACACACAAGATGTGACCTACTTCATCGTGGCGGATGACGCCTTCTCCCTCACAACCTTCCTTATGAAGCCTTACAGTTCCAGATACCTCACCCATGAAGAGAGGATCTTCAGGTACTTCTCACCACCATGCAGCATCACCCAAAGACTGTGAGGAGCATCGTGGAAGCTTGCTGCATCCTGCACAATCTCAACGCTACCCAGTGTTGCAGAACAGACTTGAGGACCATCAACAAGGGAATGGGGACATGGAGCCTGGTGATGGAGCCAAGAACAAAACCTGATGGACACTGTGGATGTGCAAGGCCCCAACATAGCTTCACATGAAGGGAAGAAGCAGCGCAACCAACTGAGATACTGGTGGAACTCCCCAGCTGGAGCAGTGGAGTGGCAAGACAGGATGATAGATGGTTAATGGATGCTTCCTTGAGCCTGTCTTATAACACTGATGAGATTGTACCATGTATGTTGAGTGGCCCTACAATGCATAGGGCATTAATAAAGAGCTTTGTTTATTTTGAAATGTGTTGATCAATGAATAAATTGTTATTGATAAAAAGGGCCATATGTGTGGCACCTGGGAGGGTGGACCATACAGTCCCACTATGGTTGCACTGGAGGTTTATCCATCCCACAACTATCCTTATCTATCCCACAACTATCCTTACCTATCCCACAACTATCCTCAAACATCCCACAACTATCCTTATCTATCCCACAACTATCCTTACCCATTCCACAATTATCCTTACCCATCCCACAACTATCCTTACTCATCCCACAAGTATGCAAAGGCTTAACCATTTTTTCAAAGTTTTCACCAACACTTTATTAAGTAAAAAAAAATGAACCCAGTGTGTGAAGCAAAGATAACCTTTTTTAATAATTGTCTTAAGTAAACTGTATGACTTAATTAAAAAAGCAAAATGAACCAAGTAAAGTGTGTTAAGCAAAGATAAAGTGTACAAGTAACAACTCAGTCTCTGGCACTATTCTCAGTCACTCTGAGTCATGTCCATGGTCTCAGCTGTTAAGTGGGCAGGGACTGTGGAGGTGGCTGTGGCTGGAGTGCTGGTTTGAGGCGCCATTGGGATGCTTGGCCCCGAGAGTACAACAGGGGATGGTGTGTTCTGGAAGCTCTCAGAGAGCAGACTCAATCCCGTGAGGTTGAGAGGCCCTTCCTCAAGGACCTGGGATGTCAGGCACAGGACTGATGACAGATTTTCTGTTGAGGGGCTTGGCTGTGGGGTGGAGGAAGGAGGAGTGTAGTGGGGCTGTCTGATCTGCAGCTGGGTCAGGTGAGGCATCTGTGGCATGCAATGTACCTGGGCCTGGACTGGAAAGGGCTGCCTCTGCTGTGGGAAGTCCTGGTACTCGTAGCCTTGGTAGGTGAGGGGCTGTTGAAAGCCGTGGAAGGGCTGTGACATCGCCTGGGGTGGAGGAGCAGTCCTGGATTGGGTTGGAGCAGGTTCAGCTGGGTCTGGAGGGGGGTGCAGCAGTGCTGTGATCTTCTCCTTCATCACCTGGTACTGGGTCTCGGGCAGGTCCATGAGGGTCTGGCTCACATACGTGATGAAGGGCTTGCAGTTTGAGGATGGTATGTCAAAGTGGACCATCTGTGAGAGGAGATATGTGCATGCTTTGATTGTGTCCCTGATCTCCAAGAGGACAGTTTGGCTCTGGCCCTCCAGTCTGCCTCTCTGCCTGCTTTCTGTGGAGATGGAGCTGGGGGTGGATGTGGGTTGGTCTCTGGCTGCTGCTTCTTCTTGCTCCATATGAGACAGGGGATCCTCCACGTCCTCTGGCATGGGGAGTGCAGCTGTCGGAGGGGTCTCTGCCGTTGGGCTCTCCAAAGACACCTGCCTGGACATGGTAGCTGTCTCCTGGCTGGAAGAGGAGTGGATCTCTGTGGGCTGTCTGAGGGAGAGGGTTGACAGAGGGGCTGCTCCTCGGTGGCGGATCTCACCCTCCAGGAAGCTGCACTTGGCCATGATGTACATCTCCTGGTCAGTGAGCTTGACAGTGGCCTGCCCAGATTTCTTCAGATGCAGCTTGCCATACCAGGTGTGCATGTGCTTCCACCATCCCAGGAGTACATCTGCAGTGTAGCCCAGTCTCTGCCTTGTCTCTCTAAGCTGCCTGCTTCTTTTTGGTGTCTCGATAGAGCCTGTGTCCCTTCCGCCATAGGTACTCGTTCTCCCTCAGCCATTCCAGCATCTCCTCCTCATGCTCCTTGGAAAGGGTGTACTGTTTCCTCTCTCCCTTCTCCTTCCCTTGCCTCTTCCTCCCTCTGTCAGGGGCTTCAGGACCTTCAGGGGCTTGAGCAGCAGGGCTTTGAGGCCCTTGGGGCTGGTCCACCACAGCAGCAGCACCACCAGCAGCACCACCAGCAGCAGCAGGAGAAGCACCAGCAGCTTCAGAGTTAGTTCCAGGGGGTGGGATGGTGGTTCTGTCCTTCTTGCCAGGGCTGGCAGGAGTAGGCACAGGCTTTCTCTTCTTCCCTGACTGATGAACCATGGTGTTCTTTGAAGATGTATGTGGCAGCACATCTTTCCTCTGAATGTTGACTGCTTGTGAGCTGCATCCTTTTATATCTGCAGAGCTGACACAATTCATACTCCCCACATGCGCAGTGACCACTTTGCATCTGCTATGCATCTGCTATGCATCCGCTTTGCTTCCTATAGGCGTCCGTGATGCATCCGCATCATCCACTATGCATCTGCTCCTTCCGCTATGCATCCACTTCGCAATTCTCCCCCAGAACCCCTGCGGATGTGCCATCCACTGTCATCTGCTAGGCTTCCTACGAACATCCGTTTAACATCCCCGCTACATACTACCCCCGTCCGTTCTTTTCTGTTCTTTTCTGTTCTGTTTATGCAAATTTGGGGCACTTTTTGGAGCGGATAACAATGAATGTAGACACCCCCAAAATTTTGCTCATCCGCTGTGTCCTTTTTGCATACGTTTTTGCATCCATCAGCCAGTGGGACCTAGACTTTAACTATTAGTCTTTTTCTTCTCTTCCTCTTCTCTGTTTAACTCACTGATTAGATTCAGATATGGAAAAAATAATACATAAAATATGTATTCATGTTACTGATTTTTTTCCCTAGAAGTAGAAGGTATTTAATCAGGAAAAATAATTCACTTTGTACTGTGTTCATAATCTTAGTAGTATGAATGCCTTGTTTTTATTTGAAGTGAGAGATAAGCAGATGTCGGAAACCAGAAAATAAGTTATTATGATTGGAAAATTGTGTTTGATATCATATGTACAAATACTGACATATCCTGAATGCTATAGGAATTAATGAATGAAATACCATATGTTAAATATTGAACTAGCTATTGAGCACTGAATGTGAAATTTCAGTTGATTTGCTGAACCTAATTGAAGCCTGCAATATTATTTCTGACTAATTGGGAAATAATCCATAAGCTTGTGAAAGAAGACAAGACAATATTGCATAAAGGCTGAAGAAATGTTGAAAGGTGTTTCACCTGCTTCTTTTAAAAGTATTTGTATTTGAGCTGCAATTGAACCTATGAAATAATATTCAGTAGGTTATATTAGATAAACTTCATGTGTCAGCATAAGGTCAGCTAATTATCTCTGATTGTCTATGGTGTATAATTTGGGCTCGCCAAAATACTGAGAGGAGAAACATTGTTGCCATAAATGATTCAATAATAAATTATCCACTATACATTTCTATAATCTTGACTGGAAAAGGAGCAAGTCAGAAAATAACAACAGTTTGAAAAGGCTGTCAACCATATTCCCACTCTTGTAATGAAATTGGAGGGAAGGCAATATGAATTTAGCAAAAAAAAAAAACAAGGGAACAGAAGGAGCAGTACTAACTTTATAATCATATGAAGTAAGGCTGAAATTGATAACATTTCCCCCCAAAATACTACATTTTGCTAATTAAGGGCCACATTTTATGACAAATATAACTAAAAGAAATGTGTTTCTGAATGGAGAGTGCTTCTGTGGCTGATCAGTTTCCTTAGCAGAAGTAAGGCCACTCAAAGCTCCTTTTTTGAATGCATTTTCTCTTATCAAAATAGTTGCAAACTATATGATCTTGCAAGTGCTGTTTCTACTGTTTTGTGACAAAGTATTAAAATTATTTATTTATTTTTTTAAAAAAAAATCCCTTCATGCACAACACATCCCAAATATGCTGCTGGTTCTTCCCTGTCTCAGAAGTATGGTTATTTTTGGTGTACCAATGAGGAACTTACTGAGCTAATCTATAAGCTACTATCAATCAGCTGTTTCTTTGCCTTTCTTCTTCATAAGATATGAAATAACAAGCTATTTAACAGTTAATTATTAGGTCTTCAATGCTATCATGAATGCTGTGGATCTTGTAATGGCAAGTTGTGAAACTATTCCTTAACTCTCCTCCCTGTTCCTTTTTCACTATAAATTAAAACTATTCAAACTGCAAGTAGCTGCTTTACCACACTTTTAAAAATCTGCATGTTTAAGAGAAATTTAGAGTGTAAGTCAGATAATATTTGTGGAAATATTTTCCTGAAGTGTGGGTGAAGCTGTGAATGTGCGAAGAAGGGTCTATCAGGAAAGTTAGATTTCAGTTTTATTGTGGCTTGCCAACAATCAGGTGGGGCTTGTGATGATTCTGTTGCCTGACTGGAGTAATCTTTAATAGACAGCAACACCATTCATTTGGAGCAGGTGGGAAAGATGGTGTGGTTTTCATAAGGGATTGCCCAAGATGTGGTTAATTTTGAAGGTTTCAGATGCAACAGAAAATGTTATTGGTTATGAAGCAAATTACTACAGGGTCAGATGAGTATATGTAATAAGATTTTATGCCTTATTTAGTTGAGCAGGAATTAATAGTCCTGGTATCTCTAGCTGGGATTGTATCGAGTATGCATTGAGGCCTGGTCCCACTACACTTATGGATGCAAAGAGGATGTAAAACATTAAAAAAATCTTGCCATTCATTGGAAAACACTATGCATCCATTGTGTACTCATTGCATACGTGTTTCATACGCTCTATCCGTCAAGCATCCATCCACTGTGATTTCATCCGCGCAAGAAGTTTTGAGCTACACAAAACTTTGTGAATGGATGAACTTTCTGCCGTGTACAATGTAAATCCGCAACATGCAAGCAACAAACGTTCTATGTCCGTTTATCATCCGTTAAACGTCCGCTGTATCCTCTCTGCATCCTCTGGGCATCCTCGCAACTCACATCCACTGCAGTTGAAAATGGAAAGAGGGAAGAAAGAAAAGGTACATGGAATGTCTGCACAGCGTTAGTAGCACAGAAATAGAAAGGATGCTCAGTGAACAGTTTGCATCCAATATACATCCGTGCGGCATCCCCTTTCTTTCCTTTAGGTGTACGTGATGCATCCGCTTCATCCGCTATGTGTCTGCTTCACAATTATCCCCCGTAACCCCTTCGGAGGTGTCATCCCCTTCCATCCTCTTTCATCCGCTAGGCTTCCGATGAACATCCGTTTAACATCCCTGCTATATACTATCACGTCCGTTCTTTTCCGTTCTTTTCCGTTCTGTTCATGCAAATTTTTGCCACTTTTTGGAGCAGATGACAACGTATGGAGCCACCCCTGAAATTTTGCTCATCTGCTGTGTCCTTTATGCTTATGTTTTGTGTCCGTCGGCCAGTGGGACTCGGCCTTAAAATAACAGCTTTATCTGGGTCAGATTTATTTACCACAGACAAACAGGACCAGATAAGCTAATTCTACCTTACTGTAAAATTACATAACATCATATTGCAGGCCTGAAAGTACAATTCTTCCACTGTCATATTTTTCAGGGCCAAAACTTATGGAGTGTCCCTTCTGAGCCTTTTCCTTTTTCCACTATGCAGCTGTGGGCTGTGTTCCTTCTTATCTCATTATTTCTAGGCAGAACCTCTTTGTTCAGCCTTCCAAGTTAATTCACTCATACCACTACAATCTGTAATTTGGTTCCAGGATTTTGGGGACATCAACAGCTTTGATTTAAAGATCAGTGGATTACATTACTGTTGGGATAATTCTGGTATACAATGTAGTCTTGTTTCTAATAGCATGTCTAATCATGGTTCTGGGGTTGGATTTTCCTTAGAATTACTATTAGATAATTTCAAAAAAATTTTACTTGGAAGAAACTTTCTGAATCTGTATTATTGTATTATTATTGTATTGTATTATTGGTATTTACATACAGTTACCAGATGACTTTTTATTGTTAGACATTGGATTACTTTGTTGCTTTTGATTATTAGATCCTTACAGAGGATCTAGAATAGGTAAATGTAATATATACATGCTGTAATGCAACCTTCTCTAATTGATGAGTTGAAAGTCTATCTATTCATGCTATATCCAAGAGTTTTTCCATTTTTATTTTTTGTATAGCAGCACACATTGACCTTAGTATGGCACCAGAATGGCTACATTTTTCCACATCTGTTCAATTTATTTGAAAGGCTTTATATTTTTTAAATTTTCTTAGTTTCTCATTAATCTTTATTGAATAATAACTGTTTCTTAAAAAATCTGTTGATGTTTCTGGCTTAGTATAAGTTTATCAGTTTCTAATTGGAGGTCACACAGGATCTTAACTTCTTTGTCTTTGACCACTTTCTCGATATTGTGAGAAAGTTCTTTATCACTGGTAAGTTCTTACATTCATTGGTGGTTTCCCGTCCCAGAATTAATTAGAAGCTGTCTAGATTCTGAGCCTATACAAAAAGAAAACTTTGGTCATATAAACAGTATGTCCCATTTTAATCATATTTTGAACATTCACATTTGAATTCAATGTGTGTGGGGATGGGGAATGAACTACATTTCCTGTTGCAATATAGCTGAAATAATGTCTGTCACTGTGGAAATGTCTGGACAGTAAATTGGGCTAGTAATGCTTCTGGCTAATAGCAGAAGCTCTGAACTAGAAATCTACATTTCAAAACTTAGCTCAGCCATGAACAAAATGCTGGGTGGCTTTAGGCAAGGTACTACTCTCTTTTGTCAGCCTCAACTATAATGGAGCTTTTGGGGCTGAAAACCAAGAAACTAAATCAATAAATAAAATGGGAATTACGATTAGTATGAGCCAAAATGAAGTAGGGATGCTATCACAGTTTGGTTATTTGAGCAAAGTAGTATTTCTTCTTGTTTTGGACAGGGGAAATCAAACTGTGGCAAAGAATTTGAAGCATGCCACATACATCTGTCTCACCATGATAACCATTCTGAATGAATATATCTTACTCTGCTCTCATTTTGAATTGGCTTTGTGCTATCCAGAGATGAATAAAAAAAGGAACCCCTTAGAAAAGAAAGGGAAAAGAGAAAGATGGGGGACTGATTCTCCATACTTATTTAAGTAGTGAAGCAGATAACAACCAGGAATGTTTATGGAAATGTTAAAATTAAGATGAGAGGTGGGGCTGTATTTCCTTTAGCATTATAGAGAGACATCAGTTGTACACATCATGGAAAAATATTATTTAGATAGCATAGCTTAGAAGGAAGATGAAAGAGTGACAGGTATCAAGCATTTGTATGTTGTCAAGAATCTAAGGCAAAAACCACTTCCGCATATAAAAAAAGATTTCACAGGCTTCTCTCACAAACACAGTTTGAATAATTAGAGAACAACCGAAGTAGGTAGCAAACAGATATATCCATGGAACAGAGAGAGGAAGAAAAAAGAAATGATACAAGGAATTTTGCAACATGGAACTAAAAAGGTCTTGGTAAAAATCAGTGTACCTAAAAAAAAGATATATCCAAAGCCAAATTAAAATGCCTAGTAAGTTCATTCAAGTTTTATACAAATATAACATTTTTTTCAATAAAAGTGTTAATCAACTTCTTACCTTTTAATTAAATCAAACAGAGAAATCTAAAATGTTTAGTTAAAAACTCAGCATATATTAATCCAGAGTTGGTTGTGTTAATCCAGAATTGGTTGGTTCATTTAATAATTGGGAATGAATTGTTCAGTTTTTCTTCTTTCAGGTCAGAATGTGTGACATTCTTTTACAACTATAATTATATCTATACCAAAAGAGATCAACTTTTTATTATTTTACAATTTGCACAGCCTTGTTGTCCTTTCACCAGATTGAGTCAATCACTATATCTGAAAGATAGGAATGGAATATGTTGCCTAAAACTGCCCTCCCTCATTATAAATGACCATGTTTGCCTGCTTCACTTCCAAACCACACAGTAAAGTTACTTACATTCCTTATTTATTTAAATTTATTTATTTTATTTAAAACATTTAGTTGCCTATCTCATATTGAATTCTAGGCTGCTCCCAACCAACAGTTAAAATAGCATCAATATACCATTATACATATACACAGACACGCAGACACATACATACATACATATGTACATACACACACACACACACTAAAATTACAAACTTTAAAATCTGGCACGAAAAGTAAACTTTTACATCCAGTCCCTAACTAAGTTTTTTCATTAGTCTCACTCTGTCCATGAGCTTAGGCCAAAAGCCAAGTTTTAAGTGCTTTTCTGATGGCTACAGCCTGCCTTCAGAGGGAGTATATCTAGCCAGAGAGGGAAGATGCAGCTCCCCTCAACCCAACAGGCAGTGTCTTCCTTTTTCACTACCTCTCCAAGGTGGCTTCAGCCTCGTTTGAAGCCTTCCAACGGGTAGAGCACAGATGAAAGCTGTGCACAATCGCGGACTCCAATATGTCATGGTTAGAAGTTCTACCGGAAGTCCACATTAAAAATTGATAGTATGTGGGTACTTGGTCAGGTTCAAGCCAAGTGATAGGACAGTGAGATCCAAACAACTTGAGCAAACAAACAATTGTTCTTGCATAATTAAGACAAGAAATACCCAACAGAACCCCGCCTTTTCAGCACAAGTAGGATATGCTGATATTGTAGTATTCAGAATGGAAAAAGGAGTCTTGAATCTTCTGAACCACCATACTAGCAATAAGGTGTAGGCAAAGGATAAAATAATAATAATAAATAAATATATAAGCTACTAATAGCACATCTCTCCGGTGCTGTTTTTGGAAAATATTTGTAGATTACACTAGCCTCAAAATTATCTAAATCCATCTGTGTGTAGCATATTTTCTCTTTGCAGCAGTATTCAATGCCTTAACACTGCAGGAATCTCTTCCACAGGCAAAAAACGAATGATGATTTATACTGTGGCTGGAGTGCCATTTCTTCTGCAGACATTCTTATGCTCATTTAAGAGAATCACACATATAATTTTTAATTGCCAAAATGAGGCAAATAGTAAGACACTATGCAATAAAACAATCAAGTTTTTATCCTGATGTCCTGATTGTTTATTTTAAGACAGTTGATAAGTAAAAAGTCCAAGAATGGTTGATTTTTGCTCTGCAATAGAGACCAGAGGATTGGGAAATTTATAAGTTTAACAGTATTTGTGTTTTTGTGTGTGTCTTTGTTTTGAATTCAAAACAAAGGTGGGTGTTTATGCATTGACCCACTTTATGCAGACCTATGTTATTGATAGAGGAAGAAAAATAATTCTCCACATGCCCACCTTTTTTAATTCCCTACAGAGAAACCTAATCTCTTTTAATTGTTCTTCCCCCCCTCAATTCTAGCAATCCTTTCTTCCTTAATACAGCTCTTGCTTGCCATGTCCTCCTTAGCAACCCAGAATCACCTTTGCTAATAGTTTAACTGGCCAATGTCCAAATCCTTCCAGGCATTGCCAATCTACTAGCCATAAGCTTTGCATGTAAAATTAGAAGGGGGGAAGTAATTTACACTTCTTCTAAACCAAACTGCTCTGAAAACTATTTTTGAAAGGAAACTTTGGTTGTGTTGTGTTGGCATATTTGGTTCATCTTTTTTAGGAGGGGGGCTAGTGTATTCCTCATTTTCATTTTATGTGTATTTGTTTGAAAATTGACTTTTGTATAATATGGTAAAATGTAATTGATTGAAAAGGCATATACTGTGGAAGTAAAGTTGGAAAAGAGTTTTTTAAGCAATAAGGATTGTTACTAAAGTAAAATAGAAATAATTGTTTACAGGAATAAAGTATGTGTGTGTATGTGTGTGCATATGTGCGAGCACTCCATTTCTCCACATTCTGTGGAGACGATACTTATAGTTATGCAAGTCCTCTAAGCCTTGAGCATCTGAAGGCTTTATTCATAAAATAGTACTACAACAAAGACTGTACAATGTCCCTACTGACATAAGAACATTTGCAAACAAGATGAAGAGTATGTTAGGTTATATTTCATTGTCATTTTCTAATAATATACAAGTTATGGCTTTGCCCTTTGCCTATCATACTGAGAGGTTGCTTTTCAATAATGACATTACATGTTATGCTTATCATACAATTAGTTGACATAACATGCTACTGTTTTAAAACATTTAATCACCCTAGATAGGATAATTATACCTTATACCATCTTGTTTTTCTTGTAATCTGTCTAATATTGTGTACATTTCCTATGTGCAAACAAGTACTAATATTATATTTATGCTGTCTTTCTTTCTGGAGTATATTCTGTGATCCACAACTAATGTTCTTATAAAACAGTTAGTAGATAATTAATAAAAGTTTAACTGAAAAGCTTCTGAAGATTTGATAGCTTTATAAATGCTATGGCCTTCACCATCAAATTAAGCAATGTGGAAAAATAATTTGGATAAGAATTAGATGAGTAGATTTTAATGTTCATTTGCTTGCAGATTTTGTTCATTTTGCAGTTCTAATCTTGACCACCACTTGTTAGTCTATAACATAAAATATGGATTGTTTTATTAATTGATTGTGTTCACAGCTTACTTACACCAGTACATAAGCATATCTTTGATACATCTTTCGTAACACTAGAGCAGAACTTTGGAACAAAAGTTCAAGGGTCTTCTCTATTAATCATGTCCTATGCTTGATATACCCAAAATTCTTGCCAAGCAATGCCTCCTTATGAGTCTTACCCAGCAAATATGTTCAACTTACTGTTGCTTAGATTTTAATCTCATGCTTTTCTTTCTTTTTTTTTGGGGGGGGGGAAGATGGGGACAATCAATATTTGTTCTTTTCTGATCCTTTGATACTAGTCTCATCCTTTGTGATTTGGATTTTTATGGTGATTATTATATAATAGATTTTTAAATTTTGTAAGTCACTTGAATTCACATGTCTGATTTGGGCAGCTACATAAATTTATTAAACAAATAAATATTTCTCAGATATTATATGAATATATTCCAAAATGACAACTAAAGCTCCTTTAACAACTTTGGATTCATCTGACCCATCTCTAAGATTTAAAAAGGTTCCTGATATTCAGGTATTTGATAATGATTATCTATGGAGATTCCCAGTGATCCAGGTCATATTTTGTCCCAAACACACGTTTTCAAAAGGCAACTGGACTTTGCCTTTTGAAAAAGTACCTTTGGGTTTAATGGTCATCATGTTTAACTAATATTGACTTTCCCTCCTTGTACTAGTTGTGCTGTTGAGGTCCTCTTGGAATGTAATGTGTCTTTGCAATAAGGAAAAAAGCAAAATAGGAGTTAGAACATCTGCTCTTCTTCATCCACTCTGTTACCATCCTGTTAACTTTAGTAAGAAGCAGAAACTTTCTCTTTCTTGAGGTTTTCATGTGTACTCTCTAATTTTCTTTTCTGCGATATCTTGAAACCCAATGAGACATGGTAGCCTCCTGCTGAGATTCTCATTACTTTTATTTATTCAAACAGATCCTTCCTTCTTGGGAACCTCTTGCCCCTACTTTAACCTTGTGAAAAATGCAACAGACAATAACATCTGGAAGCAGTTTAGGCTGAATTGATTTTCCAATAAATATTGGAATAGATAATATTACATATATTTATTCCTTGAACATTGCATAAATTCCAGCAAATTTTATATAAACTCAGGAAAATCAATCTATAACACACATGCCCATACATATACCTCAATACTTTATTCTTCATATTCTATGCAAATGCTAAAGCCCATGTCACACTGGCCAACGGATGCAAAAAGGACACAGCGGACGAGCAAAATGTTCCATCTGTTGTTATCCGCTCTTAAAAGGGGCAAAAATTTGCATAACCGGAGCGGATAACACGGACGCGGGAGGATGCAGGTCGGATGCAAAGCGGATGCGGAACGGAAGCCCAGCGGATGGAAGTGGATGGGAGCAGATGGTGCAACCGCAGGGCTTCCGGGGGGCCTCAGCAAAGTGGATGCGGAATGGACACAGCGGATGCAGAACGGACGCCGAATGGATGAAGTGGATGCACAGCGGATGCACAGCGGATAAAGCGGATGCACAGCGGAAGCCTAGCGGATGCACAGTGGAAGCAGAACGGATGCCGAGCGTTAATTGCGCATGCGGGGGGGAAGCATAGCGTAAGCCCCGCAGATATAAAGAAGCACCTCGCACGTGGCCGAGGAAAGACCTGCTGCTGGACACTTTGAGTTCCTTGCCTGCCCTGCCTGCATGCCTGCCTGCCAGCCTTGCTGCCAGCCTGCCTTCCAGCCAGCCTTGGTGCCTGCCTGCCTGCCTGCCTTCCTGCCAGGCTTCCTGCCAGCCTTCCTGCCAGGCTTCCTGCCAGCCTTCCTGCCAGGCTTCCTGCCAGCCTACCTGCCAGGCTTTAGGCCAGGCTTCCTGCCAGCCTTCCTGCCAGCCTCCCTGCCAGCCAGCAACCCCACAACCATGGGGAGGAAGCGAAAGCCTCAGCAGCCTGCAGCCATCCCTGGCAAGAGGGACAGGGCCAACCTCCCACACCCTGTCCCTGACTCTGCTTCTGCTGGGGCTTCTCCTGAAGCTGCTCCTGGCGGTGGTGCTTCTGCTGGTGCTAACTCTGTTGAAGCTGCTCCTGGTCCTGCTCGTCCTGCTCATGCTCCTGGACTTGCTCGTCCTGCTCGTGCTCCTGGTCTTGCTCGTCCTGCTCGTCCTGCTCGTGATCCTGGTCTTGCTCGTCCTGCTCGTCCTGCTCGTGATCCTGGTCTTGCTCATACTCCTGGACTTGCTGGCCCTGCTGGTGCTTACTCTACTGCTGCTGATCCTGGTCCTGCTGGTCCTGCTGCTGCTGATCCTGCTGCCGCTGCTGCTGCTGCTACTGCTGCTGATCCTGCTACAGCTGCTGCTTCTGCTGCTGCTGATTATGATCCTGCTGGTGAGGATGAAGATGATGATGATGATGATGATGATGATGATGATGATGATGATGATGATTATTATTATTATTATTATTATTATTATTATTATTATTATTATTATTCTGCTGGTACTGCTCCTGCTGCTGTTGGTGTGGAGGAGCAGCCCCTACTACCTGGGAGCCCCTCTGATGAGGGCCCATCTGGTCCAGCCAACGGGAGAAGAGGCAATACTATATTGAGGAGGCGCATGAGGATGAGGTGCTGGAGTGGCTGAGAGAGAATGACTATCTGTGGCGGAAGGGACACCGGCTGTACAGGGACACCAAGCGGAAGCAGGCTGCTTGGAGAGAGAGGGCAGAGAGTATGGGTTACACTTCGGAGGTGCTCCTCGGCTGGTGGAAACATATGCACACTTGGTACGGGAAGCTGCATCTGAAGAAATCTGGCCAGGCCACTGTGAAGCTGAAAGACAGAGAGACCTACGTCATGGCCAGGTGCAGCTTCCTGGAGGGTGAGGTCCACCACCGAGGAGCACCAGCAGCCCCTCTCATGACCCTCTCTCTCCGGCAGCCTGCTAACAGCCCATCCTCTTCCGGCCGAGAGTCAGTCCCTGTCTCCAGGCAGGTTTCTGTGGAGCGTGCCATGGCGGAGAACCCGCGGACTGTGTAGAGGACTCCCTGGTGCGGTGGGAGAAAGGAGACATCGAGTCCACCACAGTCCTAGCCGCATCCACCACCCCCAGCTCCGCCTCCGAAGAAAGGCAGAGAGCCGGACAGCAGGAGGGGCAGAGCCACACTGTCCTGTTGGAGATCAGGGACACCATCCGCACCAGCATAGATCTCCTCTCTCAGCTGGTCCACACTGACTCCTCATCCTCCAACCGCAAGCCCTTCCTCACCTATGTCAACCAGACCCTCAAGGAAATGGCGGATCCACAGTATCAGCTGGTGAAGGACCAGATCACCGAGCTGCTTCACAACCCTCCAGACCCAGAGGAACCTGCTCCCACCCAGTCCAGGTCTGCTCCTCCACTCCAGGTGATGTCCCTCCCATTCCAAGGCTTCCCACAGGCCCTCACCTACCAGGGCTACGGCTACCAGGATGTTCAGCAGCACATGCAGCAGCCCTTCCCAGTCCAGGCACAGAGTCATCGGGCAACACCATTGCCACCTGTTCCACTGATGCCACCGATGCCAGCAAAGACAATGATGCCACCCACACCAATGATGCCACCCACGCCAGTCCTCAACCAGCTGCGGAGCAGACAGCCCCACTACACTACTCCTTCCTCCACCCCACAGCCAAGCCCGGCCTCAGTACATCTGTCACCAGTACTGGGGCTGACACCCCATGGCATGGAGGAAGGACCTCTCAGCATCACGGGGCTGAGCCATCTGTCTGACACCTTCTTCAACACACCATCCTCTGTTGTCCTCTAAGGGCCAGGCACTCCAGCACCACCCACCACCACAGCACCTGGACCCTTCACCCCTGAGACTGGGCACATTTCCGTGACCAATAACAGTGCCAAAGACTGGGTAGCTGGCTACCTGTGGACTTTATTTGGACACTTGACTTGGGTCATTTTTGTTTTACAGCTTGTTGTTCAATAAAGTTTATCTTTGATTCACACACTTGCTTCATTTCTTTTTTTTAATGAAGTCTTGGTGGAAACTTTTAGAATTGGCTTAAGCCTTTGCATGCTTGTGGGATGGGTTAAGATAGCAGTGGGGTGGGCAGGGATACCTTTGGGATGGCTAATAGCTGTGGGATAGATAAACCTCAAGTGCAAGTATATTGGGACTGTATGCTCTACCCTCCCAGGTGCCACACCTATGGCCCTTTTTTATCAATAATAATGTAAGCATTGATCCACACATTTGAACACAAACACAACTCTTTATTAAACACCCTGTTCATTGTAGGCCCACCCAACATACATGGCCCAATCTCATCTGTGTGATGAGACAGGCTGAAGGAAGCATCCGTTAAACATCTACCATCCTGTCTTGCCACTCCACTGCTCCAGCTGGGGAGTTGCACCAGTGTTTCAGGAGGTTGCGCTGCTTCTTCCCTTCCCGTGAGGCTCTGTTGTGGACTTGCATATCCTGAGTTTCGATCAGGTTTCGCCCTTACCTCCATTCCCCAGGCTCCATGTCCCCATTGCCTTGTTGATGGTCCAGGAGGCTATTTTGCAAGACTGGGTAGCGGGTGCGCATGAGATTGTGCAGGATGCAGCAAGCTTCCATGATCCTCCTCACGGTCTCTGGGCGATGCTGCATGGTGGTGAGAAGTACCTGGAACCTGTTGCCCAGGATGCCAAAGGCGTTCTCCACCACCCGCCTTGCCCTGGACAGTCTGTAGTTGAAGATCCTCTCTTCACGGGTCAGGAGTCCGGAAGTGTATGGCTTCATGAGGTAGGTTCTGAGGGAGAAGGCATCATCCCCCACGATGAAGTAGGGCACATCTTGCGTGTCGTTGGGCAGGGGGTCTGGATCTGGGAAGCCCACGATGAGGTTGCCTTCCAGCCCCTCCTTGAGGTGACTGGTGTTGTATACCTGGGCATCTGAAGATGAGCCGTAGCCTGAAGCATCTATGTACATGAATTTGTAGTCAGCATAGACCATGGCGAAGAGGACGATGCTGAAGAATCCCTTGTAGTTGAAATAAGTGGACCCCGACTTGGCTAGAGCTTTGCAGGCCACGTGCTTGCCATTGATGTCTCCAACGGTGTGTGGAAAGTTCCACCTCTGACACCACTGCTCTGCAACTTTCTTCCATCCTTCTTCAGTGGAGGGGCACTGGAGGATTCCTCCTTGTATTCTTTGATGCTGGCCTACACCACTTCTCTGACCACAATGCTGATGGTGTTCTGTGGCACCCTCCAGCCGTACTGCATGCTTTTGTAGGTGGTCCCTGAGGCCAGGTGGCGCAGAGTGAGTGCCACCTTGAGCCCAGGTTCTAGGCTGGGCCAGAAATTGGTGTTTGCCTTGGTCAACCTGGGTGTCAGCCGCTGCACAACTTTGTCAAACATGGCTGGAGGCATCCTCATGAAGTTCTGGAACGCCCGAGTGTCTTCGTTCCTGAGCTCCACCATCAGCTTGTTGTACAGTCTGTACTCTGCTCTTCTCCCGATCCATTTTCGGACCCAGACACTTCTTGGCTGCCTCTTTTTCTTCCCGTAGTAGAGTTCACAAAGCCTGTAGATGGCTTCGTACTGTTGCAGAAGGATGGTGGCTGCCAAAAGGACTGTGGTACGATCCATAGTGGACATGACTGGATGCTGTGGAAGAGGAAGAGTCAGATGAAGGCTGCAGAGGTCTGCACAGGTGGGCTGCTGGTCTGAAAGTGAGATCCAGATGTGTTGCTCCCCCTTTTTATAGGCAGTATATGTGTCCCTTTGCATCCTCTAGCCATCCTCTAGGCATCCTGTAGACATCCTTAATATCCGAGATAGGTTCCCTCTGCGAACATTTTTTCCATTTAAACGCTTTGTTTCCGTGCTGCATCTGTTCTGCATCCGTTCTGCATCCGTTCTGCATTTGTTCCGCGTCCGTTCCACTTCCTCCCTGCGTCCGGGCGGATGCGAGTTGCGTGGATGCGCAGCAGATGCCAAGCGGATATAGCAGATGCGTAACGGATGCGTAACAGATGCGTAGCGGATGCATAGCGGATGCAGAATGGACGAACTGGATACATTTTCTGCGCAAAAGTTTTGGGCAGCCCAAAGCTTTCGGAATGGATGAAACGTCCATAAACGGATGCTGGACAGATAGAGAGGAAGCCAAACAGAGGCAGTGAGTACATCGCGTTTTCAAACGGATGGCAAGGTTTTTTGTCCATTTTACATCCTCTTTGCATCCGTTGGTTCAGTGTGACATGGGCTTAAAAGCCTTGGTTATATAACCCAAACTATTCCTTTTTGTATTTGAATGTTAAAGATTGGGTGTTTCTACATCTGTGCAGAGGTTAAATCCCAGGCCAAGGACTTGGAATCATACCATATTCTAGGTCTACTTCTTATTCTCTCATAAAATTCAGACTGAAATCTTTTCAGTTTGGAATTTGTTACAACTTATGTAAAGACTCTAGTGCATCTGTGGGTGCTCATGAATTGTCTCAGAAATGTATCAGGACTGGTGCTGCTACTGTGGTGGACCAGCCCCAAGGCCCTCAAAGCCCTGCTGCTGAAGGCCCTGAAGGCCATGCTGAAGCCCCTGCCAGAGGGAGGAAGAGGCAAGGGAAAGAGAATGGAGAGAGGAAACAGTATACCATTTCCTAGGAGCATGAGGTGGAGGTGCTGGAATGGCTGAGGGAGAACGAGTACCCCTGGAGAAAGGGCCACAAACTTTATCATGACACCAAGAAGAAACAGGCAGCTTGGAGAGACAAGGCAGAGAGCCTCGGCTACACTGCAGATATACTCCTGGGATGGTGGAAGTACATGCACACCTGGTATGGCAAGCTACACCTCAAAAAATCCAGGCAGGCCACTGTCAAGCTCACTGACCAGGAGATGTACGTCATGGCCAAGTGCAGTTTCCTGGAGGATGAGGTCTGCAATTGAGGAGAAGCCCTTCTGACACCCGTCTCCCTCAGACAGCCCACAGACAGCCAGTCGTCTTCCAGACAGGAGCCAGTGAGCCTGTCCAGGCAGGTGTCTTCCGAGGGCCCCACGGCAGAGACCCCCCTGAAAGCTGCACACCCCATGCCGGAGTGTGGAGGATCCCCTGTCACAAATGGAGCAAGAAACGGCAGCCACCAGAGACCAACACATCCACACACCCAGCTCCACAGGATGCAGGCAGAGAGGCAGACTGGAGGGCCAGAGCCACACTGTCCTGTTGGAGATCAGGGACACAATGAAGACCAGCACAGAACTTCTCTCTCAGCTGGTCCATTTGGACAGAGGATCCTCAAGCTGCCACAACTTCATCACCTACGTGAGCCACACCCTGAGGGATCTGCTCGAGGCCCAGTACCAGGTGATGAAGGAGAAGATAACAGCACTTCTGCACAACCCTCAAGGCCCAGCTGGACCTACTCCGACCCAGTCTAGGTCTGCTCCTCCACCTCAGGCAATGTCACAGACCTTCCACGGCTTTCAACAGTCTCTCACCTATCAAGGCTACAACTACCAGGACTTCCCACAGCACAAACAGACCTTCCCAGTCCAGGCCCAGGTTCATTGCATGCCACAGATGCCACACCTTGCCCAGCTGCAGACCAGACAGACCCACTACACTCCTCCTTCCTCGATCCCACAGGAAAGCCCGTCAACGGACAATCTGTCATCAGTCTTGTGCCTGACATGCCAGGTCGTTGGGGAAGGGCCTCTCAACCTCATGGGATTGAGTCTGCTCTCTGAGAGCTTCCAGAACACACCTTCCCCTGTTGTACTCTCGGGGCCAAGCATCCCAATGGCGCCTCAGACCAACACTCAAGCCACAGCCACCTCCACAGTCCCTGCCCGCTTAACAGCTGAGACCATGGACATGACTCAGAGTGACTGAGAATAGTGCCAAAGACTGAGTTGTTACTTGTTCACTTTATCTTTGCTTAAGACACTTTACTTGGGTCATTTTGCTTTTTTAATAAAGTCATACAGTTTACTTAAGACAGTTATTAATAAAGGTTATCTTTGCTTCACACAGATAAGGTTAGTTGTGGGATAGATAAGGATAGTTGTGGGATAGATAAGGACAGTTGTGGGATAGATAAGGATAGTTGTGGGAAAGATAAGGATAGTTGTGGGATAGATAAACCTCCAGTGCAACCATAGTGGGACTGTATGGTCCACCATCCCAGCTGCCACACATATGGCCCTTTATTATCAATAACAATTTATTCATTGATCAACACATTTCAAAATAAATAAAGCTCTTTATTAATGCCCTATTCATTGTAGGACCACTCAACATACATGGCACAATCTCATCAGTGTTATGCGACAGCCTCAAGGAAGCATCCATGAATCATATTTCATCCTGTCTTGCCACTCCACTGCTCCAGTTGGGGAATTGCACTGGGGAGTGTCTCAGGAAGTTGCGCTGCTTCTTCCCTTCACGTGAAGCTCTGTTGGGGCCTTGTACATCCCCAGTGTCTATCAGGTTATGTCCTTGCCCCCATTCACCTGGCTCCATGTCCCCATTCCCTTGTTGACGGTTCACAAGTCTGTTCTGCAACACTGGGTAGCGGGTGTGCATGAGATTGTGCAGGATGCAGCAAGCTTGCACGATGCTTCTTACAGTCCCTGGGTGATGCTGCATGGTGGTGAGAAGTACCTGGAACCTGTTGGCCAGGATGCTAAAGGCGTTCTCCACCACCCGACTTGCCCTGGACAGCCTGTAGTTGAAGATCCTCTCTTCACAGGTGAGGTATCTTGAAGTGTCCGGCTTCATGAGGAAAGTTCTGAGGGAGAAGGCATCATCACCAACAATTAAGTAGGCAACATCTTGTGTGTCATTGGGTAGGGGGTCTGGATCTGGAAACCCATGATGAGGTTGCATTCCAGCCACCCTTGAGGTCACTTGCGTTGTATACCTGGCTACATGAAGCTGACCCGTTGCCTGAAGCATCGATGTAGATGAACTTTTAGTCAGCATCAACCATGGCAAAGAGGATGATACTGAAGAAGCCCTTGTAGTTGAAATAAGTGGACCCCGACTTGGCTGGAGCTTTGCAGGCCACGTACTTCCAATCTATGGCTCCAATGGTGTGGGGAAAGTTCCACCTCTGATACCACTGCTCTGCAAGTTTCCTCCAGCCTTGTTCAGTGGTGGGGCACTTGAGGAGCTCCTCCACGTATTCTTCGATGATGGCCTGCACCACTTCTCTGACCACTTTGCTGATGGTGTTGTGTGGCACCCTCCACGCATACTGCATGTTTCTGTTTGTGGTTCCAGAGGCAAGGTGCTGCAGAGTCAGTGCCACCTTCAACCCAGTGTCCAAGCTGGGAAGGAAGTTGGTGCTCAGCTTGGTCAAGCTGGGTCTCAGACGCTCTACAAGTTCATCAAACATGGCTGGTGGCATCCTCATGAAGTGCTGGAATGCATAATGGTCTTCATTCCTCAGCTCCACCATCAACTGGTCATACAGTCCAAACTCCATTCTTCTCACAAACCATCCTCAGACCCACATAGCTCTTGGATGTCTACTTCTTCTCCTTGTGTATAAAAGGTGAAACAGTCTGAACAGGTTTTGGTTCTGGTGATGAATGATTACAGCTACCATAAGGACTTTGTTATGATCCATGGTGGAGAACAATGGATGCTGTGGAAGAGCAAGACCAAAGGTGAAGAGGTCTGTACACCACGGCTGCTGGACTCATACTGAGATCCAGATGATTTCCTCCCTCTTTTTATAGGAAATATCGGTAGTCTGCCAGGTGTCCTTCTCCATACTCTAGACATACTGCAGACATTCTAAATATCTGAGATACATTCCGGAACATTTTGTCCATTTTAATCCTTTATATACAAGATGCATACGCTACATCCTTTCTATTTCCATGCTACTAATGCTGTGTGGACGTTCCATGTACCTTTCGTTTCCTCCCTCTTTCCATTTTCAGCTGCAGTGGATGTGAGTTGCGAGGATGGCCAGAGGATGCAGAGAGGATACAGCGGATGTTTAACGGATGATAACGGACAAAGAACATTTGTTGCCCGTATATGTCACGGATGTGCTTTGTACGCGGTGGAAGTTTCATCCATTCAAAAAGTTTTGTGCAGCTCAAAACTTCCTGCGTGGATGAAATCTCAGTGGATGGATGCTCGAGGGATAGAGAGTATGAAACACGTATGCAGTGAGTACACAATGGATGCATAGCATTTTCCAACGGATGGCAAGGTTTTTTGTCCGTTTTACATCCTCTTTGCATCCGTTGGTGCAATGGGACAGGGACTTTAAACAGTTCAATGCTGTCTTTATTCATATTATTTCAAAATAGAAAACTATTAGTTCTATTTTTTTTTCAACCATGCAGTTAATTATATAAATTTCATTCAATTAAGGTACACAAATAGATCCTGCTTCCCTTCTTTTTCTGACTCCAGGAGATACCAGAATGTAGCAAATTAATTTATGGTCCAATTTGCTCTGCTCCACTGAAATTATCTTCCTGCCAGCAATATATGCCTTTGGTACTATGTCTCTATGCTTAGCGGAGTTTCAAGGGAGAAAAGGTTCCAAAGACAAGAAAAAGTCATTATTAAAAGTAATTAAGGAAAGGATTTTGTTAGCACATAACTGTTTGTTTATTAATTTATAACCCAGTTTTAATTTTTTTTATAAACAACTCAGGATGGTGAGTATATCTAATACTCCTTCCTCCTTCTATTTCCTCCACAATAACAACCGTGGAAAATGGGTTGGGCTGGACCAGAGTCATTCAGCCAGCTTTCATGCCTAAGGCAGAACTAGAGCTTCACAATTTTCTACTTCTCCCTTAGTGCCTTAACCACTGGTTCAAATTGGCTTTTAATTTAGAAACTCTTGTAGCTGGTATAATGCTGTACATCTTTTCCCTTGGAATTTTGTTCTGGATATTTTGTTCTTTATCTTCAATTATCTTCTACCACCCAGAACTTTGCATCTGAACCTGAATCCGAATCTGCATAAATGCAACTTCGCTTGTCTGTCTTTCTATCACAGGCAGCTTCTGTCTTGATATGAGTTCTACTTTAGAAAAATGCATCGCATGAGAATCCAAATCTTTTTGCTTCCAGTTTTCTTCTCTCTCTCTCTCCTTGGATCACATCCTTCAGTTGAATGGAATGAAAAAAGTGTTAGACAGCGAAATTCAGTGGTATGATTCTTTAACACATTATGCTCTCCTGACTACAATGTGGAAGTAGAGTGTAGGTAGGTGGTTAAGGTTTTACTCTCTGAACCTCTTTTTGTAGTGTAGTGAATGTTCTTTGTCTGAAAAATTTCTAAAGTAAGTGATTTTCTTTGACTTTTTTTCCAGGCATACGTAAAAAGAACATGCTTTTTGGATCGGATATAAATACTTAGGTGCTAGATTTTTCTATCTGTGTAATGTATTTTTATAAATGCATTTATATACTATCATGCTGGTATATAATTATAAAAATTCCTTCATTAGAATTGTTCAGATCAATTTTCCCTCCTAGAAGCACTTATATGCACACACCGAATGGCAGTTCAGCTTCATCCTCTAGTAGAAGTTGTCCAAAGTTTCTTAAATCTCCATGTAGTATTTTATAATAATTTTCATTGCTGTTTTTTCTCCAGGATGGATCAATTGATTCCCTGTGAATCACTTGATAATGATATTTGTTAATGGTGTTATAGACCTTTGGAAACTCTTGAGCAGCTTTTGATCTAAATCTTATACATCTGAATAATGTCTGCTATTGTTCTTGTCCTAGCTATCATATATAAAGTAACACAGTCAACCCACATTGGCATGTGCTCTATGCCAATGCATTCCTCTTGTTATGGCAAATATGTGATTAGAAGTTTATTCAATTATACACTATTTTTGAAAATTATTTTTATGGTGACACTTATAAGTTATTTCAGTGACTGGCTTTTGAATGAATTTGGTTGCTATGCTTACACACCAAGAAAGAGTAGAAGCATAAACATGAAATAAATACATAAATAAAGTTATACTAATTTCATAGGAGAGATTCTTGATCAAAGCATTGCAGAACTGCCACTTTGTGTTGCACATTAACATCCTATCCCACTTCTAAAGGACCAGGTAGAGTGGCTTTCCAGTTTTCTTTTAAGAGGATATATATATATATATATATATATATATATATATATATATATATATA
>BLBF01000026.1:5823934-5852602 GCA_015471245.1 Laticauda colubrina | reverse complement strand
TATATATATATATATATATATATATATATATATATATATATATATATGTGTGTGTGTGTGTGTGTGTGTGTGTGTGTGTGTGTGTGTGTGTGTGTGCTGTTTAGCTTCCTTCGGGTATTATCCCACGTCATTGTAGTTCTGTTAAAGTTGTAGCAACGTTTCAGCAGAATCTCATCTGCCATCATCAGGCTTCTGTATGGATATGGGTCTTACAGCTCCTGGTTTTAAATTTGAGGCTGGTCCATTCTGATTGGTTGGGAGCCTGGACCTGTGTTCATTGGACTTGGAGTTTGATTGATTGGTGTTTCTGGTTTCTTCTGTTTGTTTTGTGGCTTTGATTGGCTGGCAACACTCTGTTCTTATGTTGGAGGCTTTTAGTGCAGCTTGGCTCCGTGTGAAGGGATGGCTGCTCTTCATAAGCAAGCTGCTATTCATTAGCAAGCTGGGTTTCACCTGGGTGCCTGGTGGGGGGGTTGGGTTGGAGTTATCAGAGGGAGTCTGTTTTTGCCCAGGTGTTTGCCTGGCTTGTGGCATGGAGATCTTTCTATTTGAGAGTGCAGGCTTCCAAATGATTGACAGTCTGGTAGAATCAATCAAACTCCAAGTCCAATGAACACAGGTCCAGGCTCCCAACCAATCAGAATGGACCAGCCTCAAATTTAAAACCAGGAGCTGTAAGACCCATATCCATACAGAAGCCTGATGATGGCAGATGAGATTCTGCTGAAACGTTGCTACAACTTTAACAGAACTACAATGACGTGGGATAATACCCGAAGGAAGCTAAACAGCACACATGTAAGTACCCGCGAAAGCCTAATATATATATATATATGCTGTTGTCAATCTTACCAATGAAAAATGCTCAGTCAAAACAGGCTGGCAGCATTTCAATGTCTCATAGAGCCAGAGGACTTTGTATTTGTGAGGCAGATGAAGTGCAACGTGCACAAGTATAATGAGTATAAATATCTGATATAAGATTTACTCGGCTACTAAAAAAAAAAATCAATGTAATGAAATCCTACAGGCCAGAAGAAAAATACGGAATACAATAGATCATTAATTTGTTGTTGTACAAGGTTGACCCTTATATAGAATGCATGAAGAAATTAATCTTCACACATTCCAGTCTATACTGATCTGATATGTTAAATGTAGTTATTTTATGCTTCCCTGAAAATTGTGTGTCATTGTGTTGTTGCTCAAAAAGGTTTTATTTACAAATGCCTACTTTGAATTAAACAAACATGAATTCATGTTTTGATATGATACATCTATAGAAAAAAATATTGAATTCTGTATTTAGAAGTAAATCTTCCCATGGAATATTTGTTTGCTTGTTTGTTTATTTGTCAATAACTTACAAGATACAGGTATAAGAATAAACATAGTTTTGAATACATGAGATGGATACTTATAAGAAAAATAAAAACAATAGGGACAGGGACAGTAAGCATGATTGGTGCACTTATGCACGCCCCCTAGAGGCCTCTTAGGAAGGGGGTGAGGTCAATAGTAGAAAGTCTAAGGTTAAAGTTTTTGGGGTTTGGGAAGAAACCACAGAGTTAGATAGAGTATTCCAAACATTGACCACTCTGTTGCTGAAGTCGTATTTTCTCCAATCAAATTTGGTGTGGTTAACCTTGAGTTTGTATCTATTGTGTGCTCTTGTATTGTTATGATTGAAGCTGAAATATTCATTTGCAGGTAGGAATTTTAATGTATGATTTTGTATAATATTGTGTGATATATTATTGTATTTAATAATTTCTATTTGATATAGAACACAATATGGGCTGCTAAGTTTTTGTGGATTTAAAATACTCATCCAAATATGTTTTTCTTATCTGATTTTGAGATCTTTTATTGAAATCATAACATCCTCTCTCTACTGCCAAAACAAAATGATTAACCATTTTAGTGCAGTGATCCAGAATTTAAATATTTTGTTCTAATTAAGATATAACAAAGCAGACACATTCATTTCATTACCAGAATATATATGGTAATACCAACAGGTAACCAAATTATCATAGAATTCACACTGCTGCAGTCATAATCAGAATTTATGTCTCTTCAATTTTGTTAAAGCTAAGCTAATTAGCACAGAAGAGGACTAAAATTACAAGACACATTCTTAATAAATGTATGTTGAGATATATTCTCTTTGAAAATATTTTAGTTGTACATTTACATTTAGTAGACACATGAAAATATTACTGTGCTATTATGATAGGTGGCATCAATCAAAAGATGTGAAAGTCCCACCAAAAGTTTATTTTCTATTCAGATTGCATTTTTTTTTTTTTTAATGTCTATGGAGCTTCTCAGTCATGGTTGACCCAAAGATGCTTTTTTCAAGAAGCAACTGGACTTTCTGGTTTTTCTTTGAAGATGTTTTGTTTCACATCCAAGAAGGTTCTTCAGCTCTGACTGGATGGTGGGAAATGGAAGATTTTATATTCCTATACTTTTTGACTTTTAATTTAAAAGTGTCTTTAGAAATAAGTAGTTTCTTACAAAAGTTATTTTTTGTTTCCTTTATCCTTATTTCTAAAAACTATTTCATTGTTACGATTTCTAATCCCAATTTTATTTTACCATTTATTCTGTTTTATCTATGTCTTCTGTTCATTGATGCTACTGTGTTTCTAAATTCTGTTGTTCCAAAGTACTTGTTTAATTACTTACTATATTTCCCCAGTTCCAGCCCTTTATATTACTTGGACTCTCTGGTTTACATTTAGCTGTCCCTAGATTACTACTAAATAGACATCATTGCAGCCTGTTGATAATTATGTGCTGTTTATGAAACTTTGCTTTCTGACTATTCCAGCAAGGTGCAAATGTTGTTCTGAGATGTTTCAATATCAGGTGGCTGCCATTCTGATCCACCTTTCATTGGGGATTCAGTGCTAAATTGTTCAAAGTATCAAAGAAATATCCAAACTTGGATCAGGTCTGGTTAGCCATTGCTTAGCAGTGAGTGCTAAATTCCTGGACCATTAGATCTCTCCCAAAGCTATCCTTGACACATCCATGACAGCCATTTTCTGTTTCTTCTAGCTATTGCATTGTCCCTAATGACATTCTGCAACACTACTGAATTCTCCAATGTTGTTGAATTTGTCTAGATTTTCTACAGGGTTACCAAGTTGTAAGTTTCCTTCCCGCCCTTTTTTTTACTCTTCAATTTCTTTCTTTCTTCCTTCGGATATTTTAAACTGACACCACCATTTGGCATACTATAGTTTTTAAAGGACTGGTTTTCTCAAATGGAGTAGGGTGAAAGAGGGCACAGCCATTTCAGTTGCTGCAAGTTTTCCTTTACCTCTGTCTATATTTTTGTGTTATTATTCAGCTGCTAAGTCATAACCAACTCTTTGCAACCCCATGGACCACAGCAAGCCAGGCTCTCTTGTTCTCCTGGAGTCTGCCACATTCATGTTGATTTTGTCTATCTTATCCCACTCCCATCTCCTTTGGCCTTCAGTCTTTCCCGACATCAGTGTCCTTTACAATGAGTTTCTTTTTTCTCATTAGGTGGCCAAAATATTTATGTTTCAGTTTCAGTATTTGTCTTTCCAAATAATAGACAGGAATTTTTCTTAGGATTGTTGATTTAATCTCCTTGAAGTTCAAAGGACTCTCAAGAATATTCTCCAATCTCACAATTCTAAAGCAGTCACCATTTGCAGTGATCTTGGAGCCCCAGAAAATAAAATTGTCATTGCTTCCATTTCTTCCCCTTGTGTTTGTCAGAAAGTAATGGTACTAGATGCCATGAGCTTTGGCTTTGTTTTGTTTTGTTTTTTAATGTTGAGATTCAAGCCAACTTTTTCACTCTCTTCTTTCATCCTCATCAAGATGTTCTTTAGTTCTTCACTTTTTACTATCATCTGCATATCTGAAGTTATTTAATATTTCTGCTGGCAATCTTCATTCTGGCTTGTGATTTATCCAGGCTGACATTTTGCATGAATCTATCTATTATACATCTATTTCATACAGGAACAATGAGATGAACAACATTTTCAAAGCAAGTTATATTTATTGAAGTGATGTTTCTTTTGCAAGCACAACAATATTTCCATTGTCAACAAAGTAATTATATGCATCCACCGTGCCTATCATTTATCTAGAATGATACTTAATATGTCAGTTATGGAAATAATATCAGAGCAGGACAGATTCACTAGTTCTCCAGCCATTCTTGTTATTTTTACTTGTTGAAAAGAAGACAGGTTGACTGATGACTTGGAATTAATTGAAGTGCAGTGGCTGATAAGCATTAAAAGTATTACTATGGTGTTCTCTGAGATTTCAGTAGAGTGGATAATTTCTTTTCACTACTTTAAGAGAAGACTCAGCTTTTGTTCTTGCATTTTTTAAAATGTTTTAAAATAAAAAATAATTTGCAGCTTTCTTGTTGTTAAATTTATTTGCTGCTTATCTCATCATGGTGCTGCTTTAGGGAGCTATAACCACACACACAAAAATGAAGAAATAAATAGGAAATTTAAACAAACTGAAAATTAAATAGAGCCAAAATATAACCAAGGAAAAAGAAAACAAAAAAGAAAGAAATCAAAGAAAATACATCAATATGATTAGTTTAAAAAAAGGTGGATGAGTGGGGAGTAGAAAACAGGAGGAGGGGTAGAGTCTGCTATCAATCTATTGGGTTCTCAGGCCGACCTGCAGAGCCATGTCCTTCGGGTCTTATGGAATTATAGGAGGTTGAGGGAAGATCTTACCCTGCCGTGATGTTCCAAAGGGTATGTGCTGTGGCAGAGAATATTCTTCTTCTGGATCTCAACAATTAGAGTTCTTTGACTAATATGATGTACAGTAGGCCACCTCTCCTGGACTACATAGGAAGGGCTGGACTTAGCAGGACAATAAGGTTCATCAGTTAATCTGGATGTATGCCATTAAGAGCTTTAAAGATCCTAGCAACATCTTGAAATATACTCAGGAGAAAGCTGGTGGCCAATATAGTTTTCCAACATCAGTGTAATATGAGCCATCCTAGGGACTCCAAAGAGTGCTCTTGCTGCCTTACTTTGCACCAACTGAAGCTTCTGAGATCCAATTCAAGCTTCCAAATGGATTCAAGGGTAGCCTCATGTAGAAAACATTGCAGTATATCAGATGAAAAATGATTAGAGATTGAGTAACTGAATAGAGTCATGATCAAGGAAATCAGTTCAGCTGGTGCATAAACCAAAGCTGTACAAAAGCTCTCCAAGTCAACACCCTCTACCTATTGTTCAAGTCCAGAAGAACCCTATGTTGTGAACTGGTTCTAAATGGAGAAGTGCAACCCCATTCAGGACCAGAAATGACAAAGCCCTAGGTCCTGAAGTCTGTGCACCCAAAGCCAATCAGTCCTGCAGGATTCAGTCTATTGTTCCCTACCCAGGTCCCATAGTCTTCAGGCATTGCAGAAGGACAGAGATAGCATCACTTGGGCCAACATTTGTAAAAATGTAGAGGTGAGTATCATCAGCATATTGATAATATCTCAACCCATGGTGACAACAGTTGATCTCATATAGGAGAGTAAAGAATATCGAACCTTGTGAGATGAATTGGTTAATAGTTAATAGTATCAAAGCCTGTTGAGAGGTCAAGAAGAGTGAGACCCATCTCCATCTCGCTCCTGCAAGAGATTATCCGCAACTTTATCCAATAACCAGACTTGAATACAGATTAAAGGGGTATAGGTAATGCATTTCATCCAGGATTCTCTGCTGCCAAGCAACTGCCTTTTCTACTACTTTCTCTGAAAGAGGGAAGATGGAAAAATCGATAAAAATTGTCCAGGGGGGTCAAATGGTTTTTTAAAAAGTCCCCTTTCACAGTGATAAATTTATTACTGCATGAATCCACCATCCTAATCACCATCCTGGAGGCTTCACCAACCAAGAGGATCTAAAGGACAGGTTGTTCCATTAACAGTGCAGAGTACCCTGTCCACTTCTTTTTTAAAAAAATATATTTTTATTAAGTTTTAAATTTTCAACATACAACATCACAGTTTCAACAACATTCTTGATATCTATACATGTTTTTATCAAAAATATCTTAATTCATTATATTTATATTTTCTAATATTAATAACTTTAAATATAATCATTATTTGTATATTCTTACATAATTTACAATTTTAAGGCCCTATCAAACTGCCCAACGGATGCAAAACATTAGTAAAAAGGACACAACAGACAGGAAAAATGTTCCATCCATTGTAATCTGCTCTCAAAAGGGGTAAAAATTTGCATAACCAGAGCGGATAACACGGAAAGGAACGGACATGGGGAGGACGCAGAGCGGATGGAAAGCGGATGCGGAACGGAAGCCCAGTGGATGCACAGCAGATGAAGCGGATGCAGAGCGGAAGCCTAACGGATGCCGAGCATTAATTGCACATGTGGGGAGGATGCATTGCATAAGCCCCGCAGATATAAAGGGAATCAGCTCGGAAGCAGGTCACCATTCGGAGGAAAGACCTGCTGCCAGACGCATTGACTGCCTTGCCTGCCCTGCCTGCATGCCTGCCTGCAAGCCTTGCTGCAAGCCTTGCTGCCAGCCTTGCTGCCAGCCTTGCTGCCAGCCTTGCTGCCAGCCTGCCTCCCAGCCTCCCTGCCAGCCAGTCTGCCTGCAAGCCTTGGTGCCTGCCTGCCTGCCAGCCCTGGTGCCTGCCTGCCTGCAAGCCTTCCTGCAAGCCTTCCTGCTAGCCTGCCTGCCAGCCTTGGTGCCTGGCTGCCTGCCAGCTTTCCTGACAGCCTTGGTGCCAGCCTTCCTGCCAGCCTTGGTGCCTGCCAGCCTCCCTGCCAGCCTCCCTGCCAGCCTCCCTGCCAGCCAGCAATCCCACAACCATGGGGGAGAAGAGAAAGCCTCAGCAACTTGCCGCCATCCCTGGCGAGAGGGACAGGGCCACCTTCCCGCCCCCTGTCCCTGACTCTGCTTCTGCTGGGGCTTCTGCTGGGGCTTCTGCTGCTTCTGCTTCTGGAGGAGCTGATGATGCTGCTTCTGGCGGTGGTGCTTCTGCTCGTGCTTACTCTGCTGAAGCTGCTCCTGGCGGTGGTGCTTCTGCTGGTGTGTACCCTGCTGAAGCTGCTCCTCGTCCTGCTGGTGCTGCTCGTCCTGCTCGTGCTCCTGGACTTGCTCGTCCTGCTCATGCTCCTGGTCTTGCTCATCTTGCTCGTCCTGCTCGTGCTAATGGTCCTGCTCGTGCTCCTGGTCTTGCTGGTGCTGCTGGTGCTTACTCTGCTGTTGCTGATCCTGGTCCTGCTGGTCCTGCTGCTGCTGATGATGATGATGATGATGATAATGATAATCCTGCTGGTGCTGCTTCTACTGCTGCTGCTAGTGATGATTATGATCCTGCTGTTGATGATAATGAAGATGATGCTGATGATCCAGCTGGTGCTGCTGCTGCTGGTGGTGTGGAGGAGCAGCCCCTACTACCTGGGAGCCCCTCTGATGAGGGCCCATCTGGTCCTGCCAAAGGGAGGAAGAAGCATATGCGGGAACGGGAGAGGAGGCAAGACTCCATTGAGGAGGAACACGAGGATGAGGTGCTTGAGTGGCTGAGAGAGAATGACTATCTGTGGCGGAAGGGACACCGTCTCTACAGGGAAACCAAGCGGAAGCATGCTTCTTGGAGAGAGAAGGCGGAGAGTCTGGGCCACACTTCGGAGATGCTCCTCGGCTGGTGGAAGCACATGCACACCTGGTACAGGAAGCTTCACCTCAAGAAATCTGCCCAGGCCACGGTTAAGCTGACGGACAGAGAGACCTACGTCATGGCCAGGTGCAGCTTCCTGGAGGGTGAGGTCCGCCAAAGAGGAGCACCAGCAGCCCCTCTAACTATCCTCTCTCTCCGGCAGCCTGCTGAGAGCCAGTCCTCTTCCGGGCGAGAGTCAGATCCTGTCTCCAGGCAGGTGTCTGTGGAGCGTGCCATGGCAGAGAACACCCCCACAACTGTACTAACCATGGTGGAGCGCATGGAGGATTCCCTCGTGCGGTGGGAGAAAGGAGACGGCACATCCACCACAGCCCTACCTGCATCCACCTTCAGCTCCACCTCCAAAGAAAGGCACAGAGGCAGACCAGAGGGGCAGAGCCACACTGTCCTGCTGGAGATCAGGGACACCATCCAGACCAGCATAGATCTCCTCTCTCAGCTGGTCCACACCGACTCCTCATCCTTCAACCGCAAGCCCTTCCTCACCTATGTCAACCAGACCCTCACGGACATGGCGGAACCCCAGCACCAGGTGGTGAAGGACCGGATCACCGAGCTGCTTCACAACCCTCCAGGTCCTGCTGAACCTGCTCCCACCCAGACCAGGTCTGCTCCTCCACCCCAGGTGATGTCCCTCCCATTCCAAGGCTTTCCACAGCCCCTCACCTACCAGGGCTACGGCTACCAGGAGGTCCAGCAGCACAGGCAGCAGCCCTTCCCAGTCCAGGCACAGAGTCATCGGACGACACCGTTGCCACCGGTTCCACTGATGCCACCGATGCCACCGATGCCACCCACGACATTGATGCCACCGACACCAACAATGCCACCCATGACACTGATGCCACCCACGCCAGTCCTCAGTCAGCTGCAGACCAGACAGCCCCACTACACTGCTCCTTCCATCACCCCACAGCCAAGCCTGGCCTCAGTACATCTGTCGTCAGAACTGGGGCTGACACCCCATGGCATGGAGGAAGGAGCTCTCAACATCACAGGTCTGAGCCAGCTGTCCGAGAGCTCCTCAACACACCGTCACCTGTTGTCCTCTCGGGGCCAGGCACCCCAGTGGGGCTTCAGACCAGCACTCCACACCAGCCACCTCCACAGCACCTGGACCCTTCACCCCTGAGACTGGGTACACCTCCGAGTGACCAAGAAGAGTGCCAGAGACTGGGGGGCTGGCAAGCTGTGGACTTTATTTGGACACTTGACTTGGTTCATTTTTCTTTTACAGCTTGTTGTTAATAAAGTCTATCTTTGATTCAGACACTTTGTTCAGTTCTTTTAGTAAATAAAGTCTTGGTGGAAACTTTTAGAAATGGTTTAAGCCTTTGCATGCTTTTGGGATGGGTAAGGATAGCAGTGGGGTGGGCAGGGATACCTTTGGGATGGGTAATAGCTGTGGGATGGGCAGGGATACCTGTCAGATGGGCAGGGATACCTTTGGGATGGGTTAGGATATCTGTGGGATGGGTTAAGATAGCAGTGGGATGGGCAGGGATACCTGTGGAATGAGCAGGGATACCTTTGGGATAGGTAATAGCTGTGGGATAGATAAACCTCCAGTGGGACTGTATGGTCCACCCTCCCAGGTGCCACATCTATGGCCCTTTATTATCAATAATAATGTAATAATCATCCACACATGTCAACATAAACACAGCTCTTTATTAAACGCCCTGTTCATTGTAGGCCCACCCAACATACATGGCCCAATCTCATCCGTGTGATGAGACAGGCTCAAGGAAGCATCCTTTAAGCATCTATCATCCTGTCTTGCCACTCCACTGCTCCAGCTGGGGAGTTGCACCAGATTTTCAGGAGGTTGTACTGCTTCTTCCCTTCACGTGAGGCTCTGTTGGGGCCTTGCACATCCTGAGTTTCTATCAGGTTTTGCCCTTGCCTCCATTCCCCAGGCTCCGTGTCCCCATTGCCTTGCTGGAGGTCCACGAGCCTGTTCTGCAAGACTGGGTAGCGGGTGCGCATGAGATTGTGCAAGATTCAGCAAGCTTCCACGTTCCTCCTCACGGTCTGTGGGCGATGTTGCATGGTGGTGAGAAGTACCTGGAACCTGTTGGCCAGGATGCCAAAGGCGTTCTGCACCACCCGCCTTGCCCTGGACAGCCTATAGTTGAAGATCCTCTCTTCACAGGTAAGGAGTCTGGAGGTGTAGGGCTTCATGTGGTAGGTTCTGAGGGAGGAGGCATCATCCCCCATGATGAAGTAGGGCACATCTTGCATTTCGTTGGGCAGGGAATCTGGATCTGGGAAGCCCACGATGAGGTTGTGTTCCAGCTCCTCCTTGAGGTCACTGGCATTGTTTACCTGGGCATCTGAAGCTGACCCGTTGCCTGAAGCATCGATGTACATGAATTTGTAGTCAGCATCGACCATGGCAAAGAGGATGATGCTGCAGAAGCCCTTGTAGTTGAAATAAGTGGACCCCAACTTGGCTGGAGCTTTGCAGGCCACGTGCTTCCCATCTATGGCTCCAACGGTGTGGGGGAAGTTCCACCTCTGATACCACTGCTCTGCAACTTTCTTCCATCCTTCTTCAGTGGAGGGGCACTGGAGGAGCTCCTCCAGGTATTCTTCGATGATGGCCTGCACCACTTCTCTGACCACAATGCTGATGGTGTTGTGTGGCATCCTCCAGCCGTACTGCATGCTCCTATAGGTGGTCCTTGGGGCCAGGTGGCGCAGAGTGAGTGCCACATTGAGCCCAGGTTCCAGGCTGGGCCGGAATTTGGTGTTTGCCTTGGTCAACCTGTGTGTCAGCCGCTGCACAACTTCGTCAAACATGGCTGGAGGCATCCTCATGAAGTTTTGGAATGCACGAGTGTCTTCGTTCCTGAGTTCCACCATCAGCTTGTTGTACAGTCTGTACTCTGCTCTTCTCCCGATCCATCTTCAGACCCAGACACTTCTTGGCCGCCCCTTTTTCTTCCTGTAGTATAGTTCACAGAGCCTCTAGATGGCTTCGCACTGTTGCAGAAGGATGGTGGCTGTCAAAAGGACTGTGTTACCATCCCATCCACGGTGGACATGACTGGATGCTGTGGAAGAGCAAGAGTCAGATGAAGGCTGCAGAGGTCTGCACAGCTGGGCTGCTGGTCTGAAATTGAGATCCAGATGAGTTGCTCCCTCTTTTTATAGGCAGTATAGGTTTTCCACTATGTGTCCCTTTGCATTCTCTAGGCATCCTCTAGACATCCTTAATATCTGAGATAGGTCCCCTCTGAGAATGTTTTTTCCATTTTAAATGCTTTCTTTGCGAGCTGCATCCGCTTTCATCCTTTCTCCATCCGTTCTGCATCCATTCTCCATCCGTTCTGCGTCCGTTCCACTTCCTCCCTGTGTCCGTTTACTGCTGGAGCCGATCGAGTTGCGCGGATGCGTAGCGGATGCCTAGCGTATATAGCAGATGCATAACGGATTTAGAATGGATGCCTGGCAGATGCCTAGCGGATGCTGAACGGACGCATTGGATACATTTTCCGCACAAAAGTTTTGAGCAGCTCAAAACCCTCTGAGCAGATGAAACGTCAATAGACGGATGCTGGACGGATAGAGAGGAAGCAAAACAGGGGCAGTGAGTACAGAATGGAAGCATCGCATTAACCAATGGATGGTAAGTGTTTTTCTCCATTTTACATCCTCTTTCCATCCATTGGTGCAGTGTGACAGGGGTTTTACAATTTTATATTCTTAAGGCTTCTTATAGTTAAGTTTCTTGCCTTATTTTTTAGTTCTGTTTGCTAACCAGTCACACCATTTATTCCAGATTAGGAAATATTCAGAATCATCTCTTTCTTTCAATTTCAATGTTAACACATTAATTTCAGTGCTTTTTGTTACTTTTTGTACTATCAGTTCTTCTTTAGGGATATTGGGAGTTTTCCATACCTGTTCAAAGGCTATTCTGACAGCTGTAACAATATATATTTTATTTCTTTTGATATTCTATCTTTAATAATTCATAAAAGGAAGAACACTTCTTTAAGGGCAACAGGATCAAACTGATTCCAAATTACTAAACAAGATGATTCCCTAGGCATCTCATAAGTACTTGGACCATGTAAAGGTTCCAACTGGGAACAAATCTGATATGTTCAACAATATCTTCTGCTCAGCTCTGGAAATGACTGTCCAAGGCCTTGGCCTTGGATGAATCGGATGATTTAGAACAGGGCCAAGGAGCAACATGCAGATGCAATAAGAGCAAAGAAGGGATTTTTTTGTCACTTTGATCACCAGGAGATAGGCCTTAATAATGGCTAAAGCATGTACAGACAGACTCATAGTTCATTTTTTTCCAGCGATGCTCCAGATGTCTATTCATTACATTCGTACAGCAGATCCTCTGGAATATCCTTCAGTTCCTTCTGGAATCTAACCACTCAAATTAGTTCAGTTTCCCTGCAGTGGGAGCTGCTGTAAATTAGTCTCAAGGATATTAAGGGATGATCTGACCATGACAGGGCAGATGGTGTTAGATTTCCCATTAGATCTCACTGACATTGTTCAACGTGAAAATTATCAACCAGAATATTAGACCTGCTGTGTGACCACTGTTATGAGTTGGACCTGTGACAATCTGGGATAGTTAGTTGTATGAGTAAATAAGCACACACAAAACACCCACATATGCCGGCATACATAAAATGCAACTTATTCATATAATTTTTAGAATTCTTCATTTTTTTTCTTGCCGCCACTTATTTATTGATAAATTTGTACAAATGTACTATGGAATGGGGAAAAAATGTTGCATGTCTAAAAACTGTCATATCCAATGGTTGCTTCTCTTACTGTGTGAATTAACCTGGGATGAAATTGGTGAGGAAATTAATCTGGAACAGTTGGTGAGGCAACTGTAATTTATCTTAGTGAAGTGCATCACATTGTGGACACAATATTATTGGCATCATAAAGATACTTGGCATCACTCCAATCACTTTATCATTTCCTGAAAGAACTACTTGTAGAAGTTTCAGCTGATGTGCAGGATATATGCAGAAGTCCCTTTTGGGTATTGAGTATACTGGAACATGCAGTGGGTAATGCAAATGAAGAAGTGAAGCTTGCCATTTAGAAGGAGTAAACTCTCTTACTTTGCAAAAAGCTTTGAATGGTGCATAGCTGAAATGTGGCACAGTCCGGAAGCTTACAAACTCAGAAAAGAGTTTACTAAGAATATGATGGAAATACTAATTTCAACATTTTCAATACTGGTTTGTACTGGAGATTCTTTAATCATCCAGAGTACACAAAGCAACTACATTATTTCTAAAAGATCTCCTGCATTTAGGGATACAAAATTGATTAAATAGTACTTGAGAGTAAGAGACTCCAGATTTAAGAAAGAAATGGGGGGGGGGTGACATAATTTTTGTTCAGGAAATCTGACAAATGCTTAAAATATCATAATTTCATACTTTTAAAAAGTAGTTCTACTTTCTCCTTCCTTCTTTCCCAGGTCTAGTTTTGTCATGACTTTTATAATTCTCATTCATATTTGTAATCTGTGAAAGAATTCTTTATTTATTTAAAACTTGAAATCAATATTTAAAGGCACACAAACAGTGTGTATATGCAGATATTTCATGAAAATGTAAAGAAAAATGTAACCCTTATTAGTTTAGATTGTTGCATGGATAATAGTTGTTCATATCTCTGATTATAAAGATAAACAGTTTTTCCCCACCAGGAATCACACTATATACTGTCTAGCAGAAAACAAAAATTATAAGTAGAAAGAAGAAACTGGATCATGTAATACAATGATCTCTTAGTTATGGATGGACAGTTAAGACCCAGACAAATGACTGCTTATCATTAAAAATTTATTAGTAAGAAATCTCACTTAATGTTGCTTTCAAAAGCCTAAGTATATTTTAAAAATGATTTGGTATCAAGAAAATAAAGCTATGAATTAAGTTTCTGGGAAGGAAGGAGATAACTAGTGAGTGTGTCACTTTGTGTGGAACTGCACGTGTATATGTGCATGCACATAATACATGTATATCTTTTCAGTCATAAAAACCATAAATCTTAATAAGTTGGAGACTTCATATGAAGTCCTTAAGGATAAAAGGTTTCCAACCTTGCATGAAAGCAAAAAACCCAACAATCAGCTTTGCACAATAAGAAATATTTTACAACCTTTCTTTTCTCAAAACCCTTCTTTATGAAAGTTCTATGAATCATTTTTTTTCTAATATAGAGAAATAGACTAATTTAGAGAGAGAAGAACTAATGCATTTAGATCAGTGTCAATCATTTGCAGCTAGCAAGCTTACACTTGTGAAAGTAAAAACAGACATCAAACATAAAATAATAAATTATTGACCTCTTCAGGTTCCCAGATCCTCAATCTGGCAGATGCATTACACATTTATTCACAAAGAACTTGATTTATTATATATATAAAAAAAAGCAGGCTAATTCAAAATAAACACAACGTGTGAATGCGCACGCAAGTTAGGACTATCAGTTCTTAAACGGTTGCTTCACTTCAATGAAGGTTTGAGCAAAGTACTTCCTTGGAGTAACTTACAAAAGCAACATTTAACTGCTGGATGTTTTGTTTTTTCCTGAATCGCCTGTCATGTTCAATAGCAGATAACACTTTGCATGTACAGAAACATCTTCTGGTTCTTGCAATTGTCAATTACTAGGCAAAAATGATTTGACGTGTCTTATAAAAAAGACATGTCTTTTCAGCTTTGGGGGGGGGATGTTTTGTGTTCTTCTGCAACATCAAGCTCCTTGTACAGGTCTAGCTAAACTATAAAATTTCAAGTAATTTTTATTACTTCATTAAACATAAATCATAATAAGTGTAGAATACCTATTACAATCAATAAATACAACTCATATCTATCTTTCCCAATTTCAAATTTTCTGGAAGAGATATGGTTATACTTATTAACTTATGCTATAATCCTTATATCACTTATTTTTCTTGCTGTTATCAACAAAACTATTTCATAGTGTATTGTTTTTAGTTTAATGTAATGCTTTCTGGTAAAGCTGATTATAGTTGATAAACAATAACTTCAATTTTACAGGGTTACTGTACATGGAATGAATGCATTATATGTTTCTTTCAACATCTATATTTACGTTTTATTTCTAGAGGGAAAGACAGTTTTTTTATTCCATTCTATTAATTTTAATAGTAAAACTAAGTAATCCTGTATAGGTTTAAGAATGTAAACAGTAAGGTTACATTAAACTTTGAAGGGAATGATTCAATTTGAATATCATGTGATGTATTATCCATTCAAATTGCACACATAAATCAAATATTCAAAATATTTCCAAAATGTCAGTGTCAAGAGATTTGAATGCAACTGACAGTTACTGTAGAGATTTCTTCCTTTCGGGTTTTGTAAAATGTCATATGTTTCCTAAATAACATGTTGACTGCTATTCAGTCTGAAGCATACATCTTACAGCACTGTACTGTCATTCACATTATATCGTCTATCCATAAGTTTTTCTTGTTTTAAAAAAAATAGGTGGCTTACAAGGGCTTTTTCTGCATGAAATTATCACTAAAGTGATACTCTATCTTGAGCATCTTCCAATGTCTAATGGTGCCTAATTTAGGTGACTGCTTGGTTTCACCATTCAATGGCACTCCTGCTGTTCACCCATTCCCTCCCCACCCCAGTATACCACCACCACAGTGAGGGGTTTTCCCAAGTCAGTGTCTAGTAAAAGCTCTCTTCTCTTAGATGAAATTTCAAATCAGTTTGAACAGAATCTTGTGCTTCAAATATTGAATCTCAAATTTGCATCCGGATATGCATCTGGATACATAGGTCTGTACAAAGAAAATGACTTTGACTTTCTATCAAAGTATCTATCACTTTGGGTTCATATGATTATCTTGTAAACAACATAAAATATTTTTCCTTTAAAATAATTTTGTCCCTTGCCTTTCTTGTCAAATAACTGTTTTGATGGAATCATATGATATTTTCCCTTTTTGTACAACATCCCAATTCTGTGAGTGAACATCAAGGGATGATTATGAATAGATCTTTCTTCACTATTTTTCACTGTAATGCATACAACATTACATGATAAGGTGAAATGCCATTCCTTTATTTACATCAACTGTTTGAAACATATGGAAAAAATGTTTGCAGGATAAATTACTACAAATATTTGGAGAAGCTTGGAATGACATAAACATCAGAAATAGCTAGACAACAAGGTAGATTTCTGATTAGGTTTTAATTTAATCTAAAAATGTGTGAAATGTTAATAGCTTTTCCTCTCTCAAATGTAGATTTTAACAAAGTTTTAAAGGTTTGCCTAAGATTATTTCTGTTATATAAAGCAGTTTGTGGGAGGCATAAATAATTTGGGAGGAAAGTATTACTAAATATATCATAAAACCAAATGAATTCTTAGAAATCATTCACAGTTTACCAATACACAGAAAGGGAAATTTCTAGCCTTGCCTAACTAAGACTTGTTATTTTATAGTATGATATGAGTAGAATTCAAAGCTAAGATGACATGAAGTGAGATTTCTGAATTCTCAAATAAGAAAAAAATCCTGTCAAAAATTGACAGGAAATATCTTGAAATATTGTAGAGGTATTCCAGAAACTGGAGTATGATTTTCCCCATATAAATTTTCTTGAGAATATATACATTAAGAAAGATGTTTTATTATACAATAGATAAAATAGCAACATCTGTTTGTAAAATCTGTAGACATGATCCACAAGCTGTTAAAGTACATAATGAGGAGTACCAAAAAATATACATGAAGCTGAAACCAGCAAAACCCTTTGAAATGTAATATTCAGAGGAACACATTATCATAATTGACATTTAGGGCCAAAATTTTGGGTTTATGTAAACTAAATGCTTTAGACATTGTTCAGAATAAATTCATGAGCTCAATCCTAGTCTTACTCCCATGTGTATCAGAGTGATTTTGAGATTAGAAGTGTGCCTTCTATAAATTAACATAAGGTAAAGCCCCTGTCACACTGCACCAACGGATGCAAAGAGGATGTAAAATTGACAAAAAAGCTTGCCATCCGTTGGTTAACACGATCTACTCACTGCCTCCGTTTTGCTTCCTCTCTATCTGTTCAGCATCTGTTTATGGACGATTCATCCACTCAGAAAGTTTTGAGCTGCTCAAAACTTTTGCGTGGAAAATGTATCCAATTCGTCCATTCTGCATCCTCTACGCATCCGCGACGCATCTGTTCAGCATCCGTTACGCATCCGCTATATCCGCTAGGCAACCGTTCCACATCCGCGCAACTCGCATCCGCTTGGACGCAGGGAGGAAGCGGAACGGACACAGAACGGATGCAGAACGGATGCCTAGTGGATGCAGCATGGAAACAAAGCATGTAAAACGGAAAAAACGTCCGCAGAGGGGACCTATCTCGGATATTAAGGATGTCTAGAGGTTGCCTAGAGGATGCCTAGAGGATGCAAAGGGACACCTCTACTGCCTATAAAAAGGGGGAGCAACACATCTGGATCTCACTTTCAGACCAGCAGCCCTGCTGCAGACCTCTGCAGCCTTCATCTGCCTCTTCCTCTTCCACAGCATCCAGTCATGTCCACCGTGGATCGTAACACAGTCCTTTTGGCAGCCACCATCCTTCTGGAACAGTGCAAAGCCATCTACAGGCTCTGTGAACTCTACTACAGGAAGAAAAAGGGGCGGCCAAGAAGCGTCTCGTTATGAAGATGGTTCGCCAGAAGAACAGAGGACAGACTATACAACAAGCTGATGGTGGAGCTCAGGAACGAAGACACTCGTGCATTCCAAAACTTCATGAGGATGCCTCCAGCCATGTTTGATGAAGTTGTGCAGCGCCTGACACCCAGGTTGACCAAGGCAAACACCAACTCCAGCCCAGCCTGGAACCTGGGCTCAAGGTGGCACTCACTCTGTGCCACCTGACCTCATGGACCACCTACAGGAGCATGCAGTACAGCTGGAGGGTGCCACACAACACCATCAGCATTGTGGTCAGAGAAGTGGTGCAGGCCATGCCCCTCCACTGAAGAAGGATGGAAGAAAGTTGCAGAGCAGTGGTATCAGAAGTGGAACTTCCCCCACACCATTGGAGCCATAGATGGGAAGCACGTGGCCTGCAAAGCTCTAGCCAAGTTGGGGTCCACTTATTTCAATTACAAGGGCTTCTTCAGCATCATCCTCTTCTCCATGGTGAATGCTGACTACAAGTTCATGTACATCGCTGCTTCAAGCAACGGCTCATCTTCAGATGCCCAGGTATACAATGCCAGTCACCTCAAGGAGTAGCTGGAACACAACCTCATTGTGGGCTTCCCAGATCCAGACCTCCTGCCCAACGACACACAAGATGTGTCCTACTTCATCGTGGGGGATGACGCCTTCTTCCTCACAATCTACCTCATGAAGCCCTACACCTCCTAATGCCTCACCCGTGAAGAGAGGATCTTCAACTACAGGCTGTCCAGGGCAAGGCGGGTGGTGGAGAACGCCTTTGGCATCCTGGCCAACAGGTTCCAGGTATTTCTCACCACCATGCAGCATCACCTAGAGACCGTGAGGAGGATCATGGAAGCTTGCTGCATCTTGCACAATCTCATGCGCACCCACTACCCAGTCTTGCACAACAGGCTTGTGGACTTTCAACAAGTCAATGGAGAGATGGAGCCTGGGGAATGGAGGCAAGGGCGAAACCTGATAGACACTGAGGATGTTCAAGGCCCCAACAGAGCCTCACGTGAAGGTAAGAAGCAGCGCAACCTCCTGAAATACTGGTGCAACTCCCCAGCTGGAGCAGTGGAGTGGCAAGACAGCATGATAGATGCTTAATGGATGCTTCCTTCAGCCTGTCTCATCACACGGATGAGATTGGGCCATGTATGTTGAGTGGCCCGACAATGAACAGGGCATTTAATAAAGAGTTGTGTTTATGTTGAAATGTGTGGATCAATGATTACATTGTTATTGATAATAAAGGGCCATTGGTGTGGCACCTGGGAGGGTGGACCATACAGTCCCACTATGCTTGCACTGGAGGTTTATCTATCCCACAGCTATTACCCATCCCAAAGGTATCCCTGCCCATTCCACAGCTATCTCAACCCATCCCACTGCTATCTTAACCCATCCCACAAGCATGCAAAGGCTTAAACCATTTCTAAAAGTTTCCACTAAGACTTTATTAAAAAAAAGAAACGAAGCAAGTGTATGAAACAAAAATAGACTTTATTAACAAGAAGCTATTTAAAAAAAATGAGTCTCTGGCACTCCTCTTGGTCCCTCAGTCTCAGGGGTGAAGGGTCCAGGTGCAGTGGAGATGGCTGGTGCTGGAGTGCTTGTCATTAGCTCCTCCAAAAGCAGAAGCAGCAGAAGCCCCAGCCCCAGAAGAGCGAGCCCGTGCTGCAGCAGCCCCAGCAGAACCAGAGTGAAGGCCAGGGGGCGGGATGGTAGCCCTGTCCCTCTTGCAAGGGCTGGCAGCAGGTGGCTGAGGCTTGCTGTGCTTCAGAATGGTTGTGGGGTTGCTGGCTGGCAGGGAGGCTGGCAGGAACCAAGGCTGGCAGGAAGGCTGGCAGGGAGGCAGGCACCAAGGCTGACAGGAAGGCTCTCAGGGAGACAGGCACCAAGGCTGGCAGGCAGGCAGGCACCAAGGCTGGCAGGCAGGCTGGCAGGCAGGCAGGCACCAAGGCTGGCAGGCAGGCTTGCACCAAGGCTGGCAGGAAGGCTGGCAGGAAGGTAGGCACCAAGGCTTGCAGGAAGGCTGGCAGGCAGGCAGGCACCAAGGCTGGCAGGGAGGCATGAACCAAGGATGGCAGGAAGGCAGGCATCAAGGCTTGCAGGCAGACTGGCTGGCAGCAAGGCTGGCAGGCAGGCAGACAGCAAGGCTGGCAGGGAGGCTGGCAGCAAGGCTGGCAGAGAGGCTGGCAGGGAGGCTGGCAGCAACGCTGGCAGGCAGGCAGACAGCAAGGCTTGCAGGGAGGCTGGCAGCAAGGCTGGCAGCAAGGCTGGCAGGGAGACATGCAGGCAGGACAGGCAAGGCAGTCGATGTGTCTGGAAGCAGGTCTTTCCTTTGAATGGCGACTGCTTCCTAAATGCTTCCGTTATATCCGTGGGGCTGACGCAATGCATCCTCCCCGCATGTGCAATTAATGCTCGGCATCCACTAGGCTTCCGCTGTGCATCCGCTGTGCATCCGCTGTGCATCCGCTTCATCTGCTGTGCATCCGCTGTGCATCCACTGTATCTGTTCTGCATCCACTTTGCTGCGGCCCCCCAGAAGCCTAGCGGATGTGCCATCCGCTCCCATCCGCTTCCATCCGCTGGGCTTCCATTCCGCATCCGCTTTCCATCCGCCCTGCGTCCTCCCCGCATCCGTGTTATCCACTCCGGTTATGCAAATTTTTTCCCCTTCTGAGAGCGGATAACAACAGATGGAACATTTTTCTCATCCGTTGTGTCCGTTTTGCATCCATTGGGCAGTGTGAGAGGGCCTTAAAGAAAGTAATAATTGTAAGTTATAGGAGGCTAATTCTAATACCCAACCTTTATTTGGCAAAATCATGCCTCCATGAACAAGTCATCTGTAGTGGATGGGTCTTTCTTTCTTTCTTTCTTTCTTTCTTTCTTTCTTTCTTTCTTTCTTTCTTTCTTTCTTTCTTTCTCTATCTATCTATCTATCTATCTATCTATCTATCTATCTATACCTACCTACATACCTACCTACCTACCTAGCATATAGCAAATACATGGACTTGTAGTAGTTCAAATGTTAATGTCCAGCTATTCAAGGACAGAGTGGTCCATGTTGAAAAAATCAGACATTGGTCTGGTGTAAGCTCTTGATGGACATTTGGACACAATGTCATGGATATTTTGTTGTTCAGACTGTTTCTTTTTTCAGTCACACTGACAGGTAGAAACAAGAGCCCACTTAAACAATGAGTCCTGGCAGACACCATGTTGTATACGGATCCTGTTCAGTGTTGACCAATGCTGGCAAGGAAAGTCAAAACCTGGCATCTTTTGTGTATCATTATTTATGTAACTGGACATTCACCAGCCCATTTGGCTTTCCACTGTGAATTGATGTCAAATTTGTTAGACAGCTGTGGAGCAAGTCCCAGACAGGGCTTCCTGGATTTAAGCTTGCCAAACAATAGATGAGGAAGATCAGCATGCACAAGAAGAAGTGGCTTTCTCATAATTTCCTGCCTTTGTAGGGATGGTGGTGCTATGTGGTTCAAGATGGGGAGCCAGCAAGTAGAAGTAGATTTTGTGCAACTGCTTTGATCCTCATTATATCATTTAATCTAGCATCAATCTTGATAGTGTTGCAGCTATTAAGCCAAAAGGGGGCACAGTATTCAGCTGTGGAGTAGACCAACCTTGGTGCTGATATTCTGAGAGTAAAGTCTGAGGCTCGCCATCTTGATCCTCTTAGTTTCTGGAGTAAGTTGTTCCTGGTATTGATTTTAATGGACATGTTCTCTAGGCATTTCTTATAGAAAAGAGTCCAATCCAAAGCTACTCCAAGGTATTTGGAGTGAGGATCATAAGGGAAACTGTTGTTATTCAGGTTGATCTTTGGGATGACATTGGTGAGTTTGTTGCTGAAATGGAAACAATTAATCACCATTTTGCTGACACTGCATCAGCATTTTTTTTTTCTCCAGTTAGCAAAAAAAAGTTCCCATGGACTTCAGATCTTCAGAGAGGAAATAGTCCAATACTTCTAAGTTTTATCTTGTACTGCTAGGGCCAAGTCATCTGCATACCCAAATTTATGCCCCTTGTAGCTGGTATATCTGAGATATAAAAATTGAACAGTGCCAGTACAGAACCTTGTGGAAGGCCATTGCTGAGTTTCTTAACTTGCTAACATTGTGGCCCATAATTATCTGAAAGGATCTATTGCTGAATATGTTATTTATTGAGCAATAGAAGATTTTACAGGGGAAGATGTTACTCAGTTTGTAGAGCAGACGCTTTTTCCACATGGAAATGTATGCTGCAGTAAGGTTGATGAACACAACTGTGGTTTTTAAGCCTCAGTGGAAACCAGCTTCAATATGTCCTGTTAGGCCCAGCATCTGATCAACACAACTGCAATTATGACAAAAGCTGACTTATTCCACCCGCAGAAATTTATCTATTGTGGGACTGATTCTGTTCATGATTTGCTCCAGAAACTTGTAACAAGAACTCAGAAGGGCAATGAGTTGCTAACTTTCTACTCTGTCTTGTGGTTTGCCAGGTTTCAGAAGCTATATTACTTTGGCTTTTTTGAATACCAATGGAAGTATGTTTGAAAAGAATTTGCCAAGCCAATTCCTCGTTAGTCTCCCAAAATGAATGAGTAATTCAGGGTGGATGCCATCAAACCTGGTGCTTTGCTGGATTTCAGACTGTTGATGGCTGTGTCAATTTTGCCCACAGAGAAAGGGTGGGTGAATTCAGTGTGTATTGGAGGCAGCTGTTGAAAGGCTGAGAGCGCTTTCTTGACGGCAGTTGAGTGCTCTTTCACCCTTGAGCTTTAGAGTGGGAGACAACTCAGGAGGCTACTTGGTCAGCAGTTACGCTGGTGTTTGCCAAGCAGTTTTTCTGCAACTCCCCGTTTTCTTAGTAGTCTCCAGGCTTTCCTCCTGGATTTGTTGAAATTTAATCAGGTTCTGAGTTGTTCCCATGTCTTGTGATGAACTGCATCTATCTGTGTAAGAGCTCATCAGCAATTGCTGGGTCTCCACTCTGTAGAAAAGCTTGGTAGAGGTCTTCAGTCTCTTTGATCCATCCTGGAATACAATGTTTTCTGAATCTTCGAGGGTTGTATCTTTTAGCTAAAGCAAGTACAGCCTTCACAAACCAATGGTAATGTTGATTTGTTGGTGGGATCCAATGTATGATACTGTCAAGGCTTTTGGCAAATTCTGGCCATTTATCTTAATGAAAATTCCATCTGGGTCTCAGTTGTGAAGCAAATTAAGGTAATTTGAATTCCAATTTCAAGCACAATGTTGAATATGAGGACATTTGTTCAGAACTTTCCTGATTATTGGAAATGTCTGCATGTTTGGGCTTCCATATCAAAACAGAAATCTGGGTTAGTTACACATTTCCAGGCAGCAAAAAAAAAGTTACACATTTCTTTGGCATCAAAAATCAAGTGGACTTTATTTGCAACAACACAGTCATAAAGCTGATTCCCTTTTTCATCAGAAGAGCAACAATGAGTGGTAAATTTGTATTTTAAAAAATTCTTACAATTTTTACTAGATTAGGAACTAAATAAGATAAATGAGTACACTGTGTGTACACAGTGTACACTATTGTACACTGTTGAGTGACTACTTTTTAAAGAGTGACAAGATAAAGAGCATTTATACAAGGTTAGACTGTTAATTATTAAAATATGGAAAAGGGATATCATATTATTTCCTTATATCCCATTCCTGAGACACTCTTTCACAGAACTTCATTTTCAAAAAATGCCAACAGCCTATCTGGAATGAATAAAGGATTACTAACCATATATATTTTTTTTTTTTGAAAAGAATTTTATTAGTTTTCTACAAACACACATGACATACAAAACATTAAAAACATCTGCTCTCATATATACTTCCGGTGTGTTGGTTGGTTCATCAGTTTTGTGCATTCATTTTGTAGTCTCAGTTATAGTTATATTGCATAACAATTCATATTGTCAATCCATATCCTAATATTACTAAAAAAAAGAAATTTTTTTTGGACTATACTTTTAATCATTCATGCTTTGTGAGATAACAATACTTTAAACAGTTTATTCTATAACAAATCATATAATCATAACAAATCAATCCGAAAAACCCTTTATAGATATAGTATTAATGTTCTATTATCGTATTTTATCATCTAGCCATTGATAAAAAAGATCCCAAATTTCATAAAATTGTTTATCTTCTTGCTCTCTAATTTCAAATGTCAATCTACTCATCTCAGCACATTCCAATATTTTCTTAATAATTTCTTCCTGTAATGGTATTTTCTCATTCTTCCAATTTTTAGCAAATACAATCCTAGCCGCTGTTAATACATTTACAATCAAATATTTCAAGTCTTTATTATATGTATCAGGTAAAATTCCCAATAAAAAGATCTCTGGTTTCAAGTCTATGTGTTTCTTTGTCATTTTTTCCAACCACATGTGAATTTTAGTCCAATATTTTCTGGCATCCTCACAAGTCCACCATATATGATAGTATGAGCCAGGTATCTGATGACATTTCCAACATTTTTCAGATTTGTTCTTGAACATTCTTGCTATTCTTGTCTGGGGGAAGTGCCACCTGTAAAACATCTTATACAAGTTTTCTTTATATGCTGTTGACATTGTCATTTTATAATTTTGAGACCACAATTTTTGCCATTTCTCTAAATCAATCCCATATCCAAAATTCTTCCCCCAAGCAATCATAGTTTCTTTAACTTGTTCTTCCTCTAACTTAATTCCCAATAAATAACCATATAGTTTTTTAATCACTTTCTCATCAGTACCCATCAATATCTTATCTAAATCAGTCTGTTTATCATAGAATCCTTCCGTTTTAAAATCTTCATCATATCTTGAGTGTATTTGCGCATATGAAAACCAATTCATCCTTATACCTTGTTCCTCTAAGTTTTGGATTGATTTAAGTCCACCCTTTTCATCCAACAATTCCCCATATCTAACTGTTTGTTCCTTTTTATAGATCATAGGATAGGAAAATGCTTCAATAGTCGATAACCAAACTGGAATTTTCAAATAACATTGTTTTTTTATCTTGTCCCAATTTAACCACAAAGACTCCCGTATATAATGTCTTCTGAAATACCCCTGTGTTTTAGTTCCCTTGTACCATAAAAAAGCATGCCAGCCCAACAGTAAATCATGTCCTTCTAATGTCAACAATCTATGTTTTATTAATGTTATCCATTCTTTGACCCACATCAAACTTGCAGCTTGATAATACAGTTCCCAATTAGGCAGGCCAAAACCTCCTCTATTTCTAGCATCTTGCAAAAGCTTTAACTTTATTCTCGCTCTTTTACCTTGCCATATAAACTTCAACATGATTTTATTTAAATCTTCAAAATATTCTTTTCCAAGTCTAATTGGTATTGTTTGAAAGAGAAATAAAATTCTGGGTAAAATATTCATCTTAATTGTTGAAATTCTCCCTATTAATGACAATTGCAAGTTTTCCCATTTCTTCAAGTCTGTAATTATCTGTTGTTTGAGTTTAATATAATTATTCTCTTTTAATGTGCAACATCTTGCTGTCAAATATATCCCCAGATACTTAACCTTATTTGTAACTTGGATTTTCAAAAGATCTGTCAGTTCTTCTCCTTGTCTCAGTAACATGTTTTTTGTCAGAATCTTTGTTTTATCTTTATTTATTTTCAAGCCAGCCATCTCACCATATGTCTCTATCTTTTCCAATAACTTTAGAGCGGTTTCTAATGGGTCTTCCAGAATAAAGGCTAAATCGTCAGCAAAAGCTTGTAATTTGAATTCTTCCTTTTTAATTTTCATTCCTTTTATACTTTTGTCATCCCTAATATTTCTATTCAACACTTCCAAAGTCAATACGAATAACAAAGGAGATAAGGGACACCCTTGTCTTGTGCCTTTTCTTATATTAATAAGATCTGTAAATTCTCCCTCCATCATTACCTTTGCTGTCTGTTTATTATATATGGCTTCTATTGCTTGAATAAATTTTCTGGCAAAACCCATCTGTTCCAATAGTAATAACATAAATCTCCAGTTCACGTTGTCAAATGCCTTTTGAGCATCTAGGAATATCAAAGCCATTTGCTTCTCAGGATGAGCCTCATAATATTCCAAAGTATCCAAGATTACTCTCATATTGTCTCTAATTTGTCTCTTTGGCAGAAATCCATTTTGATCTGGGTGAATAAAATTATTTAAATATTTTTTCAGTCTTTCTGCTAAAATTGAAGCAAAGATTTTATAATCTGCATTGAATAAGTTAACAGGTCTATAATTCTTAATTTGCAACAGGTCAGCCTCTTCTTTTAGAATAAGTGTAATATAAGCCTCTGACCATGTTTTGGGTGTCATCTTCTTTAACATAACTTCATTCATAACTTCTAACAATGGGATGTTCAATGATTCTTGAAATTTTTTATAGAATTCTGCCGGAAGCCCATCTGGACCTGGTGCTTTCCCATTATTTTGTCTCTTAAATGCTTCATTTAATTCCATCTTTGTTATATCACTTTCTAACATTTCTTCAGTCTCTTTAGGTATCTTCGGTAAGTTAACATTCTGTAAATACTGTTTAATTTTTTCCTCCTCAATATTCTCTTGTTTATATAGTTGCCCATAGAAATCTCGAATAATTTCCTTTTTCTCATTATTACCACAACAAACTTGGCCTTGATCATCTATTAGTTTCAATATTTTTCTTGATTCCTTCTCCTTTCTCAGTTTATATGCTAGCCATCTACCTGGTTTATTTGCATCTTCAAAATAATTCTGTTTAGAATTTCTAATTTTCTGTGCCAGTTCTTCTTTCTCTATTAATTCCATTTTATGCTTAATTACATCCAGTTTCAATTTAATACCTTTTTTCTGTGGCATTTTCTGTAGTTCTTTTTCAAGTCTTTTATATTCATCTTCCAAGGTCTTGGAGGCTTGTCTTTTCCTAATATACTTTTTTCTTGTATAATCTATTATCAAACCTCTAGCATATGCCTTCATTGTATCCCAAACATTCTGTATTGAAGTATCTTCTTTTTTTATTTTCTTTAAAGAAAAAAACCAATTCCTTCTCCATCCATTGTATAAAGTCTTTCTCCTTTAAAATAGTATTGTTTAATGTCCATCTCGATCTTTTTTTTTTGTCCCTTCCATTTAATTGTCATTGGACTATGGTCTGCCCAAGTACTTATTTCAATACTTGTTTCTTGAATAATGGATATTAATTCTGATGAGATCCAAATCATATCTAATCTGGACCATGATAAATGTCTATTAGAGTAAAAAGTATATTGTTTAGCTTTGACATTTCTTTCTCTCCAAATATCTTTTAAGGTTAATTCATCTGTCATTTTAAAAAAAGATTTAGGGAGAACCTTTCTATTTTGTTTTGTTGTTGTTGTTATATAGTCCAATTTATTGTCCACAATTCCATTAAAGTCTCCCATCATAATTATATTAACATAGTCCAGTCTAATTATTTCCATATGTAGTTTTTAATAAAACTCTTCTTGTTTATCATTCGGAGCATAAATTGCAATCAGGAGTATTTTTCTATTATTGTCCATTATTTCCACCATTAATACTCTTCCGTCTTCATCCGTGTAAATCAGTTTTGCTGGGATATCCTCTTTAATGTAGAGAACCACTCCTCTTTTCTTACATTGAATCAAAGAAGTAAATATTTTCCCTAATTTTGGCTGTACTAACAATTTCTCATGTTGTTTTTTAATATGAACTTCTTGTAAGCAAATTATATCAAATTTTAATTTCTCTAATTTATGAAAGGTTTTCCTTCTTTTAACAGCTGAGTTAAGTCCATTTATATTCATTGTAATCAGTTTTTTTTCTTCCATGATTATGCTTTATATTTAGGTCTAACAGCTCTCGTAGCTCTCACTTCAGGTTGTTCTTTACTGTCTACCTGTCCACCTACAACTCCTTTCTCTTTTTCAATCTCCAGTTGTTCCTCCTGAAACTCAATTAATGAGACCTCTTTCTCTGCCTCCTCTCTTCTTCTTCCAAAAAATTCTGCGTAGAAAAGTTCTGCTTTTTCAATCGAATCAATTCTATGTCTCTGCTCTTGCCACGTAAAGATTAGTCCTTCTGGTATCAGCCATCTATAGTTCACTTCATTTTCCAGTAGCATTTTGGTCAGAAATCGGTATTCTCTTCTCATCTCTCTCACTCTTCTAGGTATTTGTTTTAAAACCACAATCTCTTTGCCTTTATATTTCAATGTTTTCTCTCTTACCACTTGTAATATTTGTGTTTTGATGGATTTTTTGGTAAATCTAATATGGACTTCCTTTGGTAATTTATTTCTCATCGCATATCTTGTATAAACTCGATATACTTCATCTACCCCATCCATCATCTTTTCCTCTGTAATTTCCAGAACATCTGCCAACATTTCTATCATTATTGCAACCAAATTTTCTCCTTTTTCCTCTTCTATATTTTGGAATCTAAGATAAAATTCTGACCTTTCCAACTCCCACCTCAACATCCCATTTTTTTCTTGTTCTACCACTGTTAATCTAGTGTCAATATTTCCAATCTTCTCCTCTCTTTGTTTTCCTTCTTCCTCAATTTTTTGGAATCTCTCCTCATACTTCCCCATCATTTGTTTAATATTTTCCACTTTTTCATCAGTCTTCTCTATTCTTTGTTCAATAGCATCTATTTTTATCTTAATATCTTGGATTCCTTGCATAATCATCTGTAAATTTACTTTTTCTTGTTCTTTATCTTCCTTCAATATTGTCTGAATTAAATGTTGTCCTTCAGATGGTGGGGAAGCAGAGGTAGAAGCAGAAATGCCAAATGATTTTGGTTTCCTGCTCATTTTAATGCTTCCAAAGCTTCAGATTCTCTTTGACTTTCAATCCAGCTGATAAAGTAGCCAATTATAGTCCAAAAAAAATAATAATAAAAAAAAAATCCAATAATAAAAACCCAAAACCAAAGGAAAAAAAAGGGAAAAAGGAAAAAGGAAGGTCTTCAGGTTCTTCTAGACCCTAGTCCAATTGAAATAATCCACCATAAAAAAGAAAAAATAGAAGAAAAAGAAAAAAAAATCAAAAAAGAAAAACAAAGTGATCCAAAAACATAGATGGAAGAAGCAAAGAA
>BLBF01000026.1:5810268-5823834 GCA_015471245.1 Laticauda colubrina | reverse complement strand
AAGGCTGGCGAGTAGGAATTTCACAAGTATATATATATATATATATATATATATATATATATATATATATATATGCACTGCACACTGCACTTTATTTCTTTATCCAAGGCTCTTATTATGACTCTCTTCTCCAGCAGCTTCAAAGCCAAGCCTCAAATGTTGAAATATTGATAAGAGTCCAGGAAAGCACCTGTAATAATATTTTACTTTGTTCTCCCTCTATCTTATCACATTAAAATGTCCTTGAAAAGGAGTGCTTATACATTTTTCTCCCCAGTTTAAATAAAATATTTTCAAGCCTCTAGTTGGCAGTGTTGCAACATCTCATAATACTCTTTCCCCCCCTAGCCAGAAGAAAAAATATTTATAAAAAACTCAAACAAGAAGGAAAAAAAAAGATAACCAAAGGGAGCCTCTAACCTAAAGAAAATTAAAAAAATCAAAAGAAGCATAAAAATATATATAAGAGAAAATTCAATCTGGTTACCTACAAAGTCACATTAAAGTCCTCAGAAAAAAAAAAAAAATAAGGAAAGAATCCAAGCCTCTATTTGACATCACTTAAAAAACGCCGCTCAACCAGTTCCAGTTAAACAAAAATAAAGTCACAGATTTCTTCTTTGTTCAGGATGTCCTTTCAAGTCTCAACCAATTTACAATACAAAAGAAGTTTCTCACCCAACCAACACACACTCGCTCGAGCCACTTTCTTTCCGGAGCTGTCCCGACTTCAGCAGCTTTGGAGGCTGCCTTTCCGCTGCCAGCAAAAGGGCTTCTCCCGGATCAAACCAGAGATTTTGCGATATCCTGGGACAGTGCCCTTCACAATCCCCGTCTCTACGGGATGGTTTAGGTCCGTTAGGACCGACCAGGGGCGAAAATATCAGCTGCGATCTCAGAGCCCCGAGATCGCAGCTGTAACACCGAGACGAAGCTCCGCCTTCTCTCACCATATATTGTTAATGCATCTGTAAAAATTCTAAGATAGAAGGTCTGATCCTTTACTTATTACATTGCAAATAATATCAAGACCTAAAGCTAATTTCATCATGCCTTTGTTAATCCAACTGAATTTGTTAAACATAGAAGAAAAATCTATTTCCTGCTGACAGATGTAAATGGACACATAACAAAACAATCTTCCACACGGAAGATGCAAAAGGAGATGTTGACAGATAGTGCTGTTAATATTAGTGGAAATAAATAGAACTGATGTGTATTGTTGCAATTTATATGAATTTTGCTAAAATCTATGATTGTAAATACGTTTAAATTAAAAAAAAGTAGACAAGAAATAATATAAAATATTGTAAGCTAAAGCCATCTAAACTGAAATGGTAATCTCATTTTATCGTATCTGAGGTATGATTCAGATAACTTAAGCAAGACATTTTTTTAGATTTAAACACAAATTGCTTAACTCTTCCCTGTAGTACTCTGAGAAGCAGAGTACCACAGAGTAGGTATATCAGTTATGTCAAAAATTAGCAGTTGACTAGCTTCCAGACCAAGGAATACAGGTCAAACAGTCTCTTAAACCATGTGAAAGTGTCAGTAAACAGAAGCTTTACATTAATATATTTTAGCCATCATGTTGTTGTTTAATCCTAACAACCATATAGGTCAGTGGTGTCAAACTCAAGGCCTGCGGGGCTGACCTGGAAATATCAAGGGACTGGTCTGCAGTGCCTCTGCCAGCCAAAATGGGCCATGTGGAGGCCCCATGAAACACTCACATTGTCTGTTTTCTGCCTCTCTGACCTCCAACATCACTCTGCCAGCCAAAATACATGGACAGCTTCCTGCAGCACTTTGCTGACCAAAAGAGAAACATGCATGGTCACCCTTCATTTTTGGCCTCCCCAGTCTACATCAGCATTCTGCCAGCCAAAAATTGGTCTCTGCATGGTTCATTTTCAGCTGGGAGTGAGATGCAGGAGGCATGCAGCCCCCTGCACCCCATTTTGGTCAGCATGGTGCTGCAGGAGGCATCTATCCTACCTCCCCCCACCCACCCAGTGGTCTATGAAGGAGAACTACAATGCTGATCCAGCATTCAAAGAAATCCAGTTTGACATCCTGACATAGATAGATTTTCTTTTAACCTGATCATTCAGGTCTTCAAATAGTGCAGTTCATTATAACTGAGCCCATCTACCTTGCTAGGCGTCATTTCTTTCTACATTTCCCAGCATCAGAGTCTTCTTAAGCCCCTGTCACACTGCACCAATGGATGCAAAGAGGATGTAAAATGGACAAAAAAGCTTGCAATCTTTTGCAAAACATGATGTACTCACTGCCTCCGTTTTGCTTCCTCTCTATCCGTCCAGCATCCGTTTATTGATGTTTCATCCGCTCAGAAAGTTTTGGGCTGCTCAAAATTTTTGTGCGGAAAATGTATCCAATCCATTCTTCATCCGTTACGCATCCGCTGTATCCGCTAGGCATCCACTGCGCATCCGCGCAACTTGCATCCACTCGGATGCAGGGAGGAAGTGGAATGGACGCAGAACGGATGCAAAATGGATGCAGAATGGATGCCTAGTGGAAACAAAGCATTTAAAATGGAAAAAACATTCGCAGAGGGGACCTATCACGGATATTAAGGATGTCTAGAGGATGCTTAGAGGATGCCTAGAGGATGCCTAGAGGATGCCTATAGGATGCAAAGGGACACCTATACTGCCTATAAAAAGGGGGAGCAACTCATCTGCATCTCACTTTCAGAACAGCAGACCAGCTGTGCAGATCTCTGCAGCCTTCATCTGACTCTTCCTCTTCCACAGCATCCAGTCATGTAAACCGTGGATCGTAACACAGTCCTTTTGGCAGCCACCATCCTTCTGCAACAGTGCGAAGACATCTACAGGCTCTGTGAACTCTACCATGGGAAGAAAAGGAGGCAGCCAAGAAGCGTCTGGGTCCGAAGATGGATCAGGAGAAGAGCAGAGTATGGACTGTACAACAAGCTGATGGTGGAGCTCAGGAACGAAGAAACTCGGGCATTCCAGAATTTCATGAGAATGCCACCAGCCATGTTTGACGAAGTTGTGCAGCGCCTGATACCCAGGTTGACCAAGGCAAACACCAACTTCCGGCCCAGCCTGGAACCTGGGCTCAAGGTGGCACTCACTCTGCGCCACCTGGCCTCAGGGACCACCTACAGGAGCATGCAGTACGGCTGGAGGATGCCACACAACACCATCAGCATTGTGGTCAGAGAAGTGGTGCAGGCCATAATCGAAGAATACCTGCAGGAGTATTGAATATACTGAATATACCTGATGGAAGAAAGTTGCAGAACAGTGGTATCAGAGGTGGAACTTCCCACACACCATTGGAGCCATAGATGGCAACCACGTAGCCTGCAAAGCACCACCCAAGTCGGGCTCCACTTATTTCAATTACAAGGGCTTCTTCAGCATCGTCCTCTTTGCCATGGTGGATGCTGACTACAAGTTCATGTACATCGATGCTTCAGGCAGCGGCTCATGTTCAGATGCCCAGGTATACAACGCCAGTCACCTCAAGGAGGGGCTGGAATGCAACCTCATCATGGGCTTCCCAGATCCAGACCCCCTGCCCAACGACACGCAAGATGTGCCCTACTTCATCGTGGGTGGTGGAGAACGCTTTTGGCATCCTGGCCAACAGGTTCCAGGTACTTCTCACCACCATGCAGCATCGCCCAGAGACCGTGAGGAGGATCATGGAAGCTTGCTGCATCCTGCACAATCTCATGCGCACCCGCTACCCAGTCTTGAAGAACAGGCTCGTGGACCTCCAGCAAGGCAATGGGGACATGGAGCCTGGGGAATGGAGGCAAGGGTGAAACCTGATCGACACTGAGGATGTGCAAGGCCCCAACAGAGCCTCACGTGAAGGGAAGAAGCAGCGCAACCTCCTGAGACACTGGTGCAACTCCCCAGCTGGAGCAGTGGAGTGGCAAGACAAGATGATAGATTATTAACGGGTGCTTCCTTCAGCCTGTCTCATCACATGGATGAGATTGGGCCATGTATGTTGGGTGGGCCGACATTGAACAGGGCATTTAATAAAGAGTTGTGTTTGTGTTGACATGTGTGGATGATTATTACATTGTTATTGATAATAAAGGGCCATAGGTGTGGCACCTGGGAGGGTGGACCATACAGTCCCACTATGCTTGCACTGGAGGTTTATCTATCCCACAGCTATCTTAACCCATACCAAAGGTATCCCTGCCCACCCCACTGCTATCTTAACCCATCCCACAAACATGCAAAGGCTTAAACCAATTCTAAAAGTTTTCCCCAAGACTTTATTACAAAAAAAGAAATGAAGCAAGTGTGTGAATAAAAAATAAACTTTATTGAACAACAAGCTGTAAAAAAAAAGACCCAAGTCAAGTGTCCAAATAAAGTCCACAGGTAGCCAGCTACCCAGTCTCTGGCACTCTTATTGGTCACTCGGAGGTGTTCCCAGTCTCAGGGGTGAAGGGTCCAGGTGCTGTGGAGGTGGGTGGTGCTGGAGTGCTGGTCTCTATCGTCATTGGGGTGCCTGGCCCCGAGAGGACAACAGGGGATGGTGTGTTGAGGAAGCTCTCAGACAGCTGGCTGAGACCCACGAAGCTGAGAGGTCCTTCCTCCATGCCATGGGTTGTCAGCCCCAGTACTGATGAGAGATGTACTGAGGCCGGGCTTGGCTGTGGGGTGGAGGAAGGGGTAGTGTAGTGGGGCTTTCTGGTCGGCAGCTGGGTGAGGACTGGCATTGGTGTCATCGCTGTTGTCGGTGGCATCATTGTTGTGGGTGGCATCGGTGGCATCAGTGGAACTGGTGGCAACGGTGTCGTCCGATGACTTTGTGCCTGGACTGGGAAGGGCTTCTGCCTGTGCTGCTGGACCTCCTGGTAGCCATAGCCCTGGTAGGTGAGGGGGTGTGGGAAGCCTTGGTATGGGAGGGACATCACCTGGGGTGGAGGAGCAGACCTGGACTGGGTGGGAGCAGGTTCCTCTGGATCTGGAGGGTTGTGAAGCAGCTCGGTGATCCGGTCCTTCACCACCTGGTACTGGGGTTCCTCCATGTTCTTGAGGGTCTGGTTGACATAGGTGAGGAAGGGCTTGCGGTTGGAGGATGAGGAGTCAGTGTTGACAAGCTGAGAGAGGAGATGTATACTGGTGCGGATGGTGTCCCTGATCTCCAGCAGGACAGTGTGGCTCTGCCCCTCCTGCTGTCTGGCTCTCTGCCTTTCTGTGGAAGCGGAGCTGGTGGGGGTGGATGCGGCTACGACTGTGGTGGACTCGATGTCTCCTTTCTCCCACCACACCAGGGAGTCCTCCACATGCTCCACCACGGTTACAACACCTGTCTGCGGGTTCTCCGCTGTGGCACGCTCCACAGAAACCTGCCTGGAGACAGGGATTGACTCTCGGCCAGAAGAGGACTGGGTCTTAGCAGGCTGCCGGAGGGAGAAGGTAGACAGAGGGGCTCCTGGTGCTCCTCGGTGGCGGATCTCACCCTCCAGGAAGCTGCACCTGGCTATGACGTAGGTCTCTCTGTCCATCAGCTTAACTGTGGCCTGGCCAGATTTCTTCAGGTGCAGCTTCCCGTACCAGATGTGCATGTGCTTCCACCAGCCGAGGAGCACCTCCGAAGTGTAACCCATACTCTCCACCCTCTCTCTCCAAGCAGCCTGCTTCCTTTTGGTGTCCCTGTACAGCCGGTGTCCCTTCCGCCATAGATAGTCATTCTCTCTCAGCCACTCAAGCACCTCATCCTCGTTTTCCTCCTCAATGAAGTATTGCCTCCTCTCCCGTCCCCGCATACGCCTCTTCCTCCCTTTGGCAGGACCAGATGGGCCCTCATCAGAGGGACTCCCAGGTGGTAGGGACTGCTCCTCCACACCACCACCAGCAGCAGAAGCAGCAGGATCATCATCATCATCATCATCATCATCATCATCATCATCATCACCACCACCAGGATCATAATCATCATCATCAGAAGCAGCAGCAGCAGCGGCAGCAGCAGCAGGATCATCATCATCATCATCATCATCATCATCATCATCAGCAACAGCAGCAGCAGCAGGATGAGCAGGACCAGGATCAGCAGCAGCAGAGTAAGCACCAGGAGCCCCAGCAGCCCCAGCAGCAGCAGCACCAGCAGCACAAGGAGCACGAGCAGGACCAGGAGCACGAGGTGGATGAGCAGGATGAACAAGACCAGGAGCACGAGCAGTACGAGCAAGTCCAGGAGCATGAGCAGGATGAGCAGGATGAGCAGGACCAGCAGGACCCGCAGGACCAGGAGCAGCTTCAGCAGAGTACAAAGCAGCAGAAGCACCACTGCCAGGAGCAGCTTCAGCAGAAGCTCCAGCACCAGAAGAGCGAGCCCGAGCAGCAGAAGCCCCAGCAGAAGCAGAGTCAGGGACAGGGGGCGGGAGGGTGGCCCTGTCCCTCTTGGCAGGGATGGCGGCAGGTTGCTGAGACTTTCGCTTCTTCCCCATGGTTGTGGGGTTGCTGGCTGGCAGGGAGGCTGGCAGGAAGCCTGGTAGGAAGCCTGGCAGGCAGGCAGGCACCAAGGCTGGCAGGCAGACTGGCTGGCAGGGAGGCTGGAAGGAAGGCTGGCAGCAAGGCTGGCAGGCAGGCAGAGAGCAAGGCTGGCAGGGAGGCTGGCCAGGAGGCTTGGAGGCAGGCTGGCAGGAAGGCTTGCAGGCAGGCATGCAGGCAGGGCAGGCAAGGACTCGATATATCCTGCAGCAGGTCTTTCCTTCGAATGCTGGCCACATGCGAGCTGCTTCCCTTTATATCCGCGTGGCTTACGCAATGCACCCCCCCGCATGTGCAATTAACGCCAGGCATCCGTTAGGCTTCCGCTCTGCATCTGCTAGGCTTCCGCTCTGCATCCGCTTCATCCGCTGTGCATCCGCTGTGCATCTGCTGTATCCGTTCCGCGTCCGCTTTGCTGAGGCCCCCCAGAAGCCTAGCGGATGTGGCATCCGCTCCCATCCACTTCCATCCACTGGGCTTCCGTTCCGCATCCGCTTTCCATCCGCTCTGTATCCTCCCTGCATCCATGTTATCCGCTCTGGTTATGCAAATTTTTGCCCCTTTTGAGAGCGGATAACAATGGATGGAACATTTTGCTCGTCCGTTGTGTCCGTTTTGCATCCGTTGGGCAGTGTGACAGGGCCTTTAAGAGAGATAGGTTTTTGTATAATGTGTCTAAAATGGGTGAATTTGAACCTGGTTATTCAAGTGAGAATTCTGGATTGATTTGTTTGATAATCCACTGATTTATTTTTGTGGCAATCCTCAGTTTCTCAGGAGATTTCTACAATACCATTTTCTATTGTATTTATACTATTCAAATCTGTCTTCATTTTTTTTGCAGAACACCATTCACAATTATGATTTTTGCAGCTATAGACAAATAATGGAATATTTTCTGAGGCCTTCATGACGAACCTACCAAACTCTAGTACACAATGTATTTCTTAACTGTTCATTATTCTTTCTTTCTTTCTTTCTTTCTTTCTTTCTTTCTTTCTTTCTTTCATTCATTGTTGATAGTTGAACCTGAGCTGCTTACTATTTCAGCATCTTTATATTCAAATTAGGGCACCTTATACTTGCCAAAGCAGTGCATAATGGGAAGAAGCCACTTAAACAGTAAATTATTCTCTGTTATCATAAATATACATTCCCTCTTTCTTTGAAATGGGCATGTAGAAAGAAGCAACAGATGTTGGTTATAAGTGGCACACTTCACATAAGACACACAGAAGGATCAGCATGCTTTCCACAGTATAAATCTGGAATAATAATCTTGCCAAAGGGAGCATATGGTGATACTTAATACGTGCGGTTTTAAATTCTGCTATTTGAATTGTTCCTCAGGCATTAACCAAGGTTTTGGAGGACATGAAAATTTCAATTTAATTTTTCATTAATAATAATACATACATACATACGTACATACATACATACATGCATGCATACAATCAAAATATATACAATGGACACATTTGAATTCTTACTTTAAAGGCATGTTTTTCCTTGCATAACAGCTCATTTTTTTATAAAAATAGGACTACTACACATAATGAAGGGATATTTGTACATTACATTGTTATGCATTAGCTTATCCATTTTATTTTTACGTTGTTATTTTTTTTAAGTTTTCTAACTTTAGTATCTTCCAGCTATATTGTTACTGGTGCTAATAGTACTTACTGGAAAACTGCTAAACCTGGGTAAGAAAAATGAATCTCCCAAGAGGTAATTAGAATTGGAGACATTGATTTGAAAAAAATGCCATTTCCCCTTCTCCTTTCTTCTTCTGCCCTTACATAAGTGATATGATTAGTGTCTAATACTGTTGTTGCTTGACTAGTTTTCAGGCTGTTGATCCACAAGGAAAACTACTTTAAGACCCTGTCACACAGCACCAACGGATGGAAAGAGGATGTAAAACGGAGAGAAACACTTGCCATCCATTGGTTAACGCGATGCTTCCGTTCTGTACTCATTGCGTCCATTTTTCATCCTCTCTATCCGTCCAGCATCCGGTATTGACATTTCATCTGCTCAAAAAGTTTTGAGCTGCACAAAACTTTTTGAGCGGAAAATGTATCCAACGCATCCATTCTGCATCTGCTACGCATATGGGAAACATCCGTTCTACATCCATTGTCATCTGTTATGCATCCGCTATATCCGCTAAGCATCCGCTGTGCATCCGCGCAACTCGCATCCGCTCCAGCGGAAAACGGACACAGGGAGGAAGCGAAACATACGCGGAATGGACACGCAGCATTAGTAGCACAGACGGAGAAAGGATGAAAGCAGATGCAGCTCGCATACAAAGCATTAAAATGGAAAAAACGTTCGCAGAGGGGACATATCTCGGATATTTAGGATGTCTGCAGGATGCCTAGAGGATGCAAAAGGACACCGAGCGGAAAACTTATATTTCCTATAAAAAGGGAGAGGAACTCACCTGGATCTCACTTTCAGTCCAGCAGCCCTGCTGTGCAGAGGTCTTCAGCCTTCATCTGGCTCTTGCTCTTCCACAGCATCCAGTTATATCCACCATGGATCGTCACACACTTCTTTTGGTAGCCACCATCGTACTACAACAGTGCAAAGCCATCTACAAGCTCTTTCACCTGTTCTACATGAAGAAAAGGAGGTGGCCAAGAGGTGTCTGGGTCCAAAGATGGATCTCCAGAAGAGCAGAGTACGGATTGTATAACAAGCTGATGGTGGAGCTGAGGAATGAAGACCCTCGTGCATTCCAGAACTTCATGAGGATGCCTCCAGCCACGTTTCATGAAGTTTTGGAGTGGCTGAGACCCAGGTTGACCAAGCAGAGCACCAACTTCCAGCCCAGCCTTGACTCTGGGCTCAAAGTGGCACTGACTCTGCACCACCTGGCCTCAGGGACCACCTACAGGAGCATGCAGTACGGCTGGAGGGTGCCACACAACACCATCAGCATTGTGGTCAGAGAACTGGTCCAGGCCATCATCGAAGAATACCTGGAGGAGCTCCTCCAGTGCCCCTCCACTGAAGAAGGCTGGAAGAAAGTTGCAGAGCAGTGGTATCAGAAGTGGAACTTCTCCCACACTGTTGGAGCCATATATGGGAAGCACGTGGCCTGAAAAGCTCCAGCCAATTCAGGGTCCACTTATCACAACTACAAGGGCTTTTTCAGCATCATCCTCTTCGCCATGGTCGATGCTGTCTACAAGTTCATGTACATCGATGCTTCAGGCAACGGCTCATCTTCAGATGCCCAGGTATACAATGCCAGTCATCTCAAGGAAAGGCTGGAACGCAACCTCATCATGGGCTTCCCAGATCCAGACCCCCTGCCCAATGACACACAAGATGTGCCCTATTTTATCATGGGGGATGACGACTTCTCCCTCAGAACCTACCTCATGAAGCCCTACACTTCCAGATGCCTCACCCGTGAAGAGAGGATCTTCAACTACAGGCTGTCCAGGGCAAGGCGGGTGGTGCAGAATGCCTTTGGCATCCTGGCCAACAGGTTCCAGGTACTTCTCACCACCATGCAGCATCGCACAGAGACTGTGAGGAACATCATGGAAGCTTGCTGCATCCTGCACAATCTCATGCACACCCACTACCCAGTGTTGCAGAACAGGCTCGTGGACCTCCAACAAGGCATTGGGGACATGGAGCCTGGTGAATGGAGGCAAGGACGAAACCTGATAGATACTGTGGATGTGCAAGGCCCCAACAGAGCTTCACGTGAAGGGAAGAAGCAGCTCAACCTCCTGAAACACTGGTGTAACTCCCCAGCTGGAGCAGTGGAATGGCAAGACAGGATGACAGATGATTAATGGATGCTTCCTTCAGTCTGTCTCATCACACTGATGAGATTGGGCCATGTATGTTGAGTGGCCCTACAATGAACAGGGCATTTAATAAAGAGTTGTGTTTATGTTGAAATGTGTGGGTCAATGATTACATTGTTATTGATAATAAAGGGCCAAAGGTGTGGCACCTGGGAGGGTGGACCATACAGTCCCACTATGCTTGCACTGGAGGTTTATCTATCCCACAGCTATTACCCATTCCACAGGTATCCTAACCTATCCCATAGATATAACCTATCCAACAGGTATCCTAACCCATCCCACAGCTATTACCCATCCAACAGGTATCCCTGCCCATCCCACAGCTATTACTCACCCCAAAGTTATCCCTGCCCATCCCAAAGCTATTACCCATCCAAAGGTATCCCTGCCCATCCCACTGCTATCCTTACCCAACCCACAAGCATGCAAAGGCTTAAACCATTTCTAAAAGTTTTCACCAAGACTTTATTTAATAAAATAAATGAAGCAAGTGTGTGAAGCAAAGATAATCTTTATTAATAAAAAGTTGTAAAAGCAAAATGACCCAAGTGTCCCAATCAAAGATAAAGTCAACAGGTAGCCACCCAGTCTATGGAACTCTTCTCAGTCACTCTGAGGCATGCCCATAGTCTCAGGGCTGAAGAGTCCAGGTGCTGTGGAGGTGGCTGCTGCTGGAGTGCTGTCCTGAGGCGCCATTGGGGTGTCTGGCCCCGAGAGGACAACAGGGAATGGTGTGTGGAGGAAGCTCTCAGAGAGCTGGCTCAGTCCTGTGATGTTGAGAGCCCCTTCCTCCAGGACATGGGTTGTCAGCCCCAATACCGATGACAGATGTTTTGAGGCCGGGCTTGGCTGTGGGGTGGAGGAAGGAGGAGTGTAGTGGGATGTCTGGTCTGCAGCTGAGCAAGGTGAGGCATGGGTGGCATCTGTGGCGTCGGTGGCATCTGTGGTGTGGGTGGCATCTGTGGCATCAGTGGCATCTGTGGCATCAGTGGCATCTGTGGCATCAGTGGCATCTGTGATGTGGGTGGCATCGGTGGCATCGGTGGCATCGGTGGCATCGGTGGCATCGGTGGCATAGGTGGAACTGGTGGCATTCGATGTACCTGTGCTTCAACTGGGAAGGGCTGCCTGTTCTGCTGGAGCTCCTGGTAGCCGTAGTCTTGGTAGGTGAGAGCCTGTGGAAAGCCTTGGAAGGGCAGTGACATCACCTGGGGTGGAGGAGCAGACCTGGACTGGGTGGGAGCAGGTTCAGCTGGGTCTGGAGGGTTGTGAAGAAGACCGGTGGTCCTGTCCTTTATCACCTGGTACTGTGATTCGGACATGTCCATGAGGGTCTGGTTCACGTAGTTGAGGAAGGGCTTGCAGTTGGAGGATGGTATGTTGGTGTGTACCAGCTGAGAGAGGAGATCTACGCTGCTTCTGATGGTGTCCCTGATCTCCAGCAGGACAGTGTGGCTCTGCTCCTCCAGTCTGACTCTCTGCCTGCTTTCTGTGGAGGTGGAGCTGGGGGTGGATGTGGGTTGGTCTCTGGTGGAAGTGCCCTTTCCTTGCTCCCACTGCGTCAGGGGGTCCTCAATGTGCTCCGCCATGGGAAGTGCAGCTGTTGGTGGGATCTCCATCGTGGCACACTCCACAGATACCTGCCTGTAGATAGGAGCTGACTCTTGGCCAGAAGAGGACTGGCTCTCTGTGGGCTGCCTGAGAGAGAGGGTTGTCAGAGGGGCTGCTTCTCGGTGGTGGATCTCACCCTCCAAGAAGCTGCACTTGGCCATCACGTAGGTCTCTCGGTCCGTCAGCTTGACCGTGGCCTGGCCAGATTTCTTGAGGTGCAGTTTCCTGTACCAGGTGTGCATGTGCTTCTACCAGCCGAGGAGCACCTCCGAAGTATAGCCCAGGCTCTCCACCTTCTCTCTCCAAGCAGTCTGCTTCCTTTTGGTGTCTCTATAGACCCTGTGTCCCTTCCGTCAAAGATACTCATTCTCCCTCAGCCATTCCAGTACCTCATCCTCATGTTCCTCTTCAATGGAGTATTGCCTCCTCTCCCATTCTCGTTCTCGCGCATGCCTCTTCTTCCCTCTGACAGGGCCATCTGGGCCCTCATCAGAGGGGCTTCAAGGTTGTAGGGGCTGCTCCACCACATCACCAGCAGGAGCAGCAGCAACAACAGTAGCAGCAAAAGCAGGACCAGCAGCACCAGCAGCACCAGCAGCACCAGGATCATCAGCAGCAGAGTAAGCACCAGCAGCACCAGCAGGACCAACAGGACCAGGATCAGCAGCAACAGAGTAAGCACCAGCAGGACCAGCAGGACCAGCAGGACCAGGAGCACCAGCAGGACCAGGAGCACCAGCAGCACCAGCAGCACCAGCAGCACCAGCAGCACCAGGAACAGCGCCAGCAGAGTAAGCACCAGCAGAAGCACCAGCACCAGCAGTAGCGCCAGCAGAAGCTCCAGCACCAGAAAAGTCAGCCCAAGCAGCAGAAGCCCCAGCAGAAGCAGAGTCAGGGCCAGGGGGTGGGATGGTGGCCCTGTCCTTCTTGCCAGGGCTGGCAGCAGATGGCACAAGTTTTCTCTTCTTTCCCATGGTTGTTGGCTGGCTGGCTGGCTGGCTGGAGCTTTGTCTGGCAGCAGGTCTTTCCTCTGAATGGTGACCTGCTTGTGAGCTGCATCCCTTTATATCCGCGGGGCTGACGCAATGCATCCTCCCCACATGTGCAGTGAATGCTTTGCATCCGCTAGGCATCCACTAGACATCCGCTAGTCTTCCACTCTGCATCTGCTTCATCCACTCGGCATCCGCTCTGCATCCGTTCTTTCCGCTGCGTGTCTGCTTCGCTGTGCTCCCCCGGAAGCTCCCCCGGATGTGCCATCCGCTTCCATCTGCTTCCGTCCGCTAGGCTTCCATGGAGCATCTGCTTAACATCCTGGCTACATCCTCCCCCCGTCTGTTCCTTTCCGTTGTTGTCTGCTCTGCTTATGCAAATTCGGGGCACTTTTGAGAGCGGATAACAATGGATGGAACATTTTCTTGTCCGCTGTGTCTTTTTTACATACGTTTTGCATTCATCGGCCTATGTGACAGGCCCTTTAGGGACTTTGGTTCCAGAAGAATTGTTAAATTATTGTTGAAAGTAAAGCAGCTGCTGCTTCTTCTTCTTCTTCTTCTTCTTCTTCTTCTTCTTCTTCTTCTTCT
>BLBF01000026.1:5796971-5810258 GCA_015471245.1 Laticauda colubrina | reverse complement strand
TTCTTCTTCTTCTTCTTCTTCTTCTTCTTCTTCTTCTTCTTCTTCTTTCTTCAGATTCCAGGAGACCAAAATTTAAAAAAAAAAAAAACATTATTTCTGCTACAATGTTGCAGCTAATTTCTACTTTATATGTTGTTTTTTTTAAAATATGACACAATTTCACTCTGAAGGCTAAAAGATTTATCTGAAAAACTAGGTTATACTGATATAACAGCTAACTACTTATAGAAGTTATAGTTTGATGATTCAGCATCTGACTTATGATCATAACATTAAACTCCACATTATTTGTACCATGGGTAGTAATCTTCTAGCTAGTTAACACCAAAGATAACACCAGTAATAGTAACTAATTTTAAGCTACAGCTACAATCTTATTTATTACTATGTAGTTCCTTTTTTCCAGGTGATGTATGCATTTTGAAAAATATTCAGCAGGAAAAATTACAAAAAGTTATAGAAATTTGTATGAACACTCATTGACATGCACATTCCTTTTCAAGAGGAGAAGAACAAAAGTTTAGTTTGTTGTTAAGAACAGGAAAAAGAAGAAATGAAAAATATAGGTCTAGGCTTAGGGTTAGAAAAATGCACAAAACCTGTGTCATTGTCATCCTTTGTGTATATGAAATTCTAGCTCCTGCAACTAACAATAACAGTCATATCTTAGTTTGTAGAGAGTGTTTGTGCTGCAAAGGATTCAGGAATGTCTGATATAATCTCAGACATATACAGATGTATGGAAATGCAGATAGAGAAAGGATGGCCATTTTTATCAGCAAAGAAATTGTCCAATTAATCTTTGGTTCAGGTGGGGGATGGGTGTGTTGAAGATTGAATTGCAGATGAAGAAACTGGATTCAGATGAGCTAAACTGGAGATATCTGGATCAAGAGGTCATATCAAGCAGCAGAAAAACAATGAGAGAAACTGTTCCGTGAGACTTTTTTCAGAGATAGATATTGCTATCAGCATTTTACAAGGAGGATGAAAAAAATACTTTGTTTCAATTGCTTGAGATGAACTACTGCATTTTTTAAGGAGACTGATCAGTATATTATGTATCAATGTTTATGTTGTTAGAAGGAAATTCTCCCATTTAATTCAGCAGCTTATTGTTTTTCAAAGCTTTTAAACTATAAACTATAAAGCTATAACTGAGTATATGTATGTATATTTATGTTTTAGGAACAAATATTTAGATAAACAAGACACATACAAAGAAACCAAGATGATTACATCAGAATCTTATACAATTGGGGAAAGTGACTAGCTAGCATTATAAATGTAAAATGACCAGTCAGCATTTTGTATGTAGATGTACACATACAAATACTTCTTGATTTATGACTACAATTGAACCCAAAATTTATGTTGCTAAGTGAAACATTTAAGTGAGTTTTACCCCATTTTACAACCGTTCTTGCCACATTTGTTAAGTGAATCACTGCAGTTGTTAAATTAGTAACTTGTTATGAATTAAATCTGGTTTCCCAACTGACTTTGCTTGTCAGAAGGTCACAAAATGACTCTGGGATGCTGTAACCATCATAAATATGAGCCAGTTGCCAAGCATCTGAATATTGATCATGTGCTTCATAGATGCTGCAATGTTATAAGTGTGGGAAATTGTTGTAAGTCCCCTTTTTCAGCACCACTGTAACATCAAATGTTCATTAAATGAACTGTTGTAAGTTGAGGACTACCTCTAATAACTAATGTGTGCAAATGACAGGGTAGGTTGCCAGATTATATCTCCCAGATCTCCAAAACACAATTTTAAAGGTAATGAAATCTTTTATAATCTGAGCATTTTCTTTGTTGCATGTGAAACTAAGACTTCTTTAACTTTGACAAGCATATCTTCTTGTGGAAATTGTCCAAAAGGACAACAAATAAAGCTGTTAGGGGATGTAAATTAATCTTCTAGGACTACAGCTCATTGACAATATTTTTTTTGTTCACAATTTAAAGAGTTGCTCATTGGGGTGGATATCTTCCCTCTTGCAATCTTATAGGTTGAAAACATTTGAGGATTGCAATATGACATATAGAATAAATACACCAATCTAGTGAGTTGGGAATATTTACCAAGATGAAACAGCTTTGGCAGCAGCAAAGAGAAAGAGGGAAGGAAAAGATAAGCTCGTGCACAAAATTTCAATCAGATTAAAGCATTAGTAAGCAGATGAACAATCAGGAAGACATTTTAATTAATTGGCAGATCAGAATGCAAGTATAGTGATGGGAAGTACCCTTTGTTCAGATTTAATTTCTAGCAAATAAGAAACATGCTTTTTTGTAGGCAGTTAGATAGCCTAGTAGGTAGGTTGAGATAGGAGGATCTGTCAGAGGCCTGCCATTTATAGGATAGTTATGCATTATATTGCCTAGCCTGTCTCTTCCTTTATTGTTGTAGCAGATATAGACTTGAAGGGCGACAGGATTGGCGAAGAGCTCTAACTTGGAGCCCTGACTGACTGGAATTAAAGTAACATTTTGGAACTGGTCTATAATAGCAATGTTTCCTTATTCACCAAAAAAAAAAAAAAAAAAACCACCAGTATTTTTTACCTTCTATTCATTTGACAAGACCAATTATCACACTCCTGTCCTAAACATAACACATTTGGAAAGACAAGAGTCATTTTCTGGACCCTACTTAAAAAGAAAACAATGCATTAGCATACTGATTAAGACCCATTACCTGGCTTTCCATCCTTCTTAACAATAGCAGTATACATTTTGAAGCAACCATTCATTCAGCATTGAGATTTAATTATGTTCCTGCCCACAGGAAACAAAAGAAACATTTTTACCTACCTTTTAACTTTTTAAAAATCATATTGAATATTTTAAAAGCATGGAAGCAAAGTAGTACAGATTTTTTTAAAAAAAGGATTCCTTCAAACTGTTCAGCAAAAGAAATGCTAATACTTAGCTTCTTCCACCATCCTATTCAGAAGTAATGAAATTAGAGATAAAGTCTAAAGTTTTCACTACTACCACTCTTTTAATATATCTAAGGCTGAAGTTGTTGATGATATTCAAATTAGGGCTACTGATATAATAATAATGATCAGAGTTACAATCACTGCTTATACCTCACTGCCCAGAATCTCAAGTATTGCAGATAGAATGATAAAATAATTTTAAATAAATAATTTTATTTATTCATATAAAATTTTATTTATTTATAAATTTTATGAATCAAAGGAATAAGAGTACACATTCACGCAATCTGCAGATTCAGGACCATTATATAACATCAATTTTTCCACAACTCAGAGACACAGAAGTGCAATGGTTTGAAACATGCCCTGCTCAGATAAACAGATGCTCTTAAAACCAATAAAAATTGACAAGCATGATACATATTCCTCTATCTGCCTTATAACACCATTGGATAACTTTCTTTATAACCAAGAAAAAAAGCCAAAGCATATTTTAACTTTTTTATCTCTTTTCAAATAGAATAGGCAAGGAAATACTATATAAAAAGACAAAAAGGGGGCAGGGAGAAGACACAGTCAAAGTATCAACTGAAAAAGCAAGAATAAACAAAGTCAGTGCCAAGACTGATTATAGAACTCAAACTGGAATCTTAAATAGGTCAAACTGGTGCCAGGCTGTTTAAAAGATTAAAAAAGAACAGAATTTTAAGAAATTAAACATGGTGCATATATAATTGCTATTCTGATTCCCAACTTCCAAAATCTTGCTTGTATCTTGACAGTGGTGCTACACACCAACTGGAAATGCTAAACAGTTCACACTGTGACTTCTGTGACTCCTTTGTATTTCTAGATTGAGTATGTTGTTACACAATCATTTTCAGTATTAAGGCCCTGGCCCACTGCACTTATGGATGCAAAGAGGATGTAAAACATTAAAAAAAGCTTGCCATCTGTTGGAAAATGCTATGCATCCGTTGTGTACTCACTGCATATGTGTTTCATACGCTCTATCCGTCGAGCATCCATCTACTGCAATTTCATCCACACAAGAAGTTTTGAGCTGCACAAAATTTTGTGAACGGATGAACTTTCTGCCATGTACGATGTAAATCCATGACATACAAGCAACAAATGTTCTATGTCCGTTTATCATCTGTTAAACGTCCGCTGTATCCTCTCTCAATCCTCTGGGCATCCTCCCAACTCACATACGCTGCAGCTGAAAATGGAAGGAGGGAGGAAACAAAAGGTACATGAAACGTCTACACAGTGTTAGTAGCATGGAAATAGAAAGGATGCGCAGTGAACGGTTTGCATCCGATATACATCCGCGCAGCATCCCCTTTCTTTCCTTTAGGCGTACATGATGCATCCGCTTCATCTGCTATGCATCCACTTTGCAATTATCCCCTGGAACCCCTTCAGAGGTGTCATCTGCTTCCATCCGCTAGGCTTCCTGTGAACATCCATTTAACATCCCTGCTACATACTACCCATGTCCATTCTTTTCCATTCTTTTCCATTCTGTTTATGCAAATTTTCACCACTTTTTGGAGCGGATGACAACGGATGGAGCCACCCCTGAAATTTTGCTTGTCCGCTGTGTCCTTTATGCATACCTTTTGTGTCCGTCGGCCAGTGGGACCGGGCCTTTACAGCAGTAGCATAATGACCTTGGGCCAGTCACATCCTCTCCATCCCTAGGAAGTCAGCAATGGCAAACAACTTCCAAAAAATTTTGCCAAGAAAAATGCAGGGATTAATTCAAGCAGACACTAGTTCCAAAAACTGAAGACACACAGTTCTTTCTCACACATATTAGGGTAACTGAACTGTTTATTTATTCTGCAACTTTTCTGGAAAAAAGAAATTGACAGTCATCCAACTGAGGAATTTTTGTCAGGCTTAGTTTACCTGGCTTTCCAAAATGTGTACAAGTAGTCACAGTTTTCTTATGTATTACAAAGCAACAGAGGCATTGTTGAGAATACAGTCTTTTTCATGTACAATGTATGTAATTCTATTTACTTTTAGGGAAGATGAGTATTAGATTGGATTGTTGTTATAGTTTATCTTATTTGTGAAAATACTCCATGATAACCACAATGATTTCTTTTACAAAACACATAGGTATCTGCAGCCACCTTCTATTTTTATTTTTTTAAGGCCATGTCACACTGGCCAATGGATGCAAAAAGGACACAACAGAAGAGAAAAATGTTACATCCGTTGTATCCGCGCTCAAAAGGGGCGAAAATTTGCACAATTGGAGCGGATAACACAGACGCGGGGAGGGTGCAGGGCGGATGCAAAGTGGATGCGGAACGGAAGCACAGCAGATGGAAGCAGATGGCGCATCCGCTAGGCTTCCGGGGGGCCTCAGCAAAGCGGACGTGGAACGGAAACAACGGATGCAGAACGGATGCACAGTGGATGAAACAGATGCACAGCGGAAGCCTAGCGGATGCACAACGGAAGCCTAACGGATGCCTGGCGTTAATTGCACAGGCAGGGGGGATGCATTGCGCAAGCCCCACGGATATAAAGGGAAGCAGCTCGCACGTGGCCAGCATTCCGAGGAAAGACCTGCTGCTGGATACCTCGAGTTCTTGCCTGCATGTCTGCCTGCAAGCCTTGCTGCCAGCTTTCCTGCCAGCCTTGGTGCCAGCCTTCCTGCCAGCCTTGGTGCAAGCCTTCCTGCCAGCCTCCCTGCCAGCCAGCAACCCCATAACCATGGGGAAGAAGTGAAAGTCTCAGCAACCTGCCGCCATCCCTGGCAAGAGGGACAGGGCCACCCTCCCGCCCCATGTCCCTGACTCATCTTCTGCTGGGGCTTCTGCTGCTTGGGCTCGCTCTTCTGTTGCTGGAGCTTCTGCTGGAGCTGCTCCTGGCGGTGGTGCTTCTGCTGCATACTCTGCTGAAGCTGCTCCTGGCGGTGGTGCTTCTGCTGCTGAGTACTCTGCTGAAGCTGCTCCTGGTCCTGCTTGTCCTGCTGGTCCTGCTCGTGATCCTGGTCTTGCTGACCCTGCTGCTGGTGCTTACTCTGCTGCTGCTCATCCTGGTCTTGCTGCTGCTGCTGCTGCTGCTGCTGCTCCTGCTGCTGCTGCTTATGATCTTGCTGGTGATTATGCTGCTGCTGCTGCTGATGCTGATGATTATGATCCTGATGATGATGATGATGATGATGGTGTGGAGGAGCAGCCCCTACAACCTGGAAGCCCCTCTGATGAGGGCCCATCTGGTCCTGCCAAAGGGAGGAAGAGGCGTATGCAACAACGGGAGAAGAGGCAGTACTACATTGAGGAAGCGCACGAGGATGAGGTGCTGGAGTGGCTGAGAGAGAACGACTATCTGTGGTGGAAGGGACACCGGCTGTACAGAGACACCAAGAGGAAACAGGCTGCTTGGAGAGAGAGGGCGGAGAGTCTGGGCTACACTTCAGAGGTGCTCCTCGGCTGGTGGAAGCACATGCACACCTGGTACGGGAAGCTGCACCGCAAAAAATCTGGCCAGGCCACGGTTAAGCTGATGGACAGAGAGAACTATGTCATGGCCAAGAGCAGCTTTCTGGAGGGTGAGGTCTGCCACCGAGGAGCACCATGAGCCCAAATCTCTACCCTCTCTCTCCGGCAGCCTACTGGGAGCCAGTCCTCTGGCGGCCGAGAGTCAGTCCCTGTCTCCATGCAGGGATCTGTGGAGCGTGCCACGGCAGAGAACCCTCGAGCAGGTGTTGAAAGCATGGTGGAGAGCGAGGAGGACTCCCTGGTGCGGTGGGAGAAAGGAGACATCGAGTTCACCGCTGCCAAAGTCGCATCCACCCACACCTCCGCCTCCACAGTAAGGCAGAGAACCGGACCGCAGGAGGGGCAGAGCCACAAGGTCCTGGTGGAGATCAGGGACACCACCCACACCAGCATAGGTCTCCTCTCTCAGCTGGTCCCCATCGAATCCTCCACCTCCAACCGCAAGCCCTTCCTCACCTATGTCAACCAGACCCTCAAGGAGATGGCGGATCCCCAGTACCAGGTGGTGAAGGAGAGGATCACCACGCAGACCCAGAGGCACCTGCTCCCACCCAGTCCAGGTCTACTCCTCCACCCCAGGTGATGTCCCTCCCATACCAAGGCTTCCCACAGCCCCTCACCTACCAGGGCTACAGCTACCCAGAGGTCCAGCAGCACAGACAGCAGCCCTTACAAATGCAGGCACAGAGTCATCGGGCGACACCGTTGCCACCGGTTCCAATGATGCCACCAATGCCAACCACGACAGTCCTCACCCCGCTGCAGACCAGGCATCCCCACTACACTGCTCCTTCCTCCATCCCACAGTCAAGCCCGGCCACAGTGCATCTGTCCTCAGTACTGGGGCTGACACCCCATGGCATGGAGGAAGGACCTCTCAGCATCACGGGGCTGAGTCAGCTGTCCGACACCTTCCTCAACACACCATCCCCTGTTGTCCTCTCAGGGCTAGGCACTCCAATAATACCTCAGACCAGCACTGCAGCAGCACCCACCTCCACAGCACCTGCTTCCTAACACATTTGACTGGGCACACACCTCTGAGTGACCAAGAGGAGTGCAAGAGACTGGCTGCCTGGATATTTGTGGACTTTATGTGGACACTTGACTTGGGTCATGTTTATTTTACAGCTTGTTATTAATAAAGTTTATCTTTGTTTCACACACTTGCTTCATTAATTTTTTTCTATGAAGTCTGGGTGGAAACTTTTAGAAATGGTTTAGCCTTTGCATGCTTGTGGGATGGGTTAAGATAGCAGAGGGATGGGCAGGGATATCTTTGGGATGGGTTAAGATAGCTGTGGGATGGGAAGGGATACCTGTGGGATGGAAAGGGATACCTGTGGTATGGGCAGGGATACCTATGGGATGGGTAATAGTTGTGGGATAGATAAACCTCCAGTACAAGCATAGTGGGACTGTATGGTCCACCCTCCCAGGTGCCACACCTATGGCCCTTCATTATCAATTACAATGTAAGCATTGATCCACACATGTCAACATAAACACAACTCTTTATTAAACGCCCTGTTCATTGTAGGCCAACCAAACATACATGGCCCAATCTCATCTGTGTGGTGAGACAGGCTGAAGGAAGCATCCATTAAGCATCTACCATGCTGTCTTGCTGCTCCACTGCTCCAGCTGGGGAGTTGCACCAGTGTTTCAGGAGGTTGCGCTGCTTCCTCGCCTCACGTGAGGCTCTTTTGGGGCCTTGCACATCCTCAGTGTTGATCAGGTTTTGCCCTTGCCTCCATTCACCAGGCTCCATGTCCCCATTGCCTTGTTGGAGATCCACGAGCCTGTTCTGCAAGACTGGGTAGCGGGTGCGCATGAGATTGTGCAGGATGCAGCAAGCTTTCATGATCCTCCTCATGGTCTCTGGGCGATGCTGCATGTTGGTGAGAAGTACCTGGAACCTGTTGGCCAGGATGCCAAAGGCGTTCTCCACCACCTGCCTTGCCCTGGACAGCCTGTAGTTGAAGATCCTCTCTTCACGGGTGAGGTATTTGGAGGTGTAGGGCTTCATGAGGTAGGTTGTGAGGGAGAAGTCTTCATCCCCCATGATGAAGTAGGGCACATCTTGCATGTTGTCTTGCACAGCGGATCTGGATCTGGGAAGCCCACCATGAGGTTGCTTTCCAGCCCCTCCTTGAGGTGACTGTCATTGTATACCTGGGCATCTGAAGATGAGCCGTTGCCTGAAACATCGATGTACATGAACTTGTAGTCAGCATCGACCATGGCAAAGAGGATGATTGCTGAAGAAATTGTTGTAGCTGTGATAAGTGGACCCCGACTTGGCTGGAGCTTTGCAGGCCACATGCTTGCCATCGATGGCTCCAATGGTGTGGGGGAAGTTCCACTTCTGATACCACTGCTCTGCAACTTTCTTCCATCCTTCTTCGATGTTGGCCTGCACCACTTCTCTGACAACAAAGCTGATGGTGCTGGGTGGCACCCTCCAGCCCTACTGCATGCTGCTGTAGGTGGTCCTTAGGCCAGGTGGCGCAGAGTGAGTGTCACCTTGAGCCCAGGTTCCAGGCTGGGCGGGAAGTTGGTGTTTGCCTTGGTCAACCTGGGTGTCAGGCGCTGCACAACTTCATCAAACATGGCTGCAGGCATCCTCATGAAGTTCTGGAATGCCCAAGGGTCTTCGCTCCTGAGCTCCACCATCAGCTTGTCATAAAGTACGTACTGTGCTCTTCTGGCGAACCATCTTCGGAGCCAGACTTTTTTTGGGTGCCTCCTTTTCTTCCCGTAGTACTGTTCACAGAGACTGTAGATGGTTTTGCAATGTTGCAGAAGGATGTTGGCTGCCGAAAGGATTTTGTCGCAATGCACGGTGGACATGACTGGATGCTGTGGAAGAGCAAGAGTCAGATGAAGGCTGCAGAGGTCTGCACCACTGGTCTGCTGCTCTGAAAGTGTGATGTAGATGAGTTGCTCCCCCTTTTTATAGGCAGTATAGGTTTTCCGCTAGTTATCCTCTAGGCATCCTCTAGGCATCCTCTAGGCATCCTTAATATCCGAGATAGGTCCCCTCTGCGAAGGTTTTTTCTGTTTTAAATGCTTTGTTTCCGTTCTGCATCCGTTCCGCGTCCGTTCTGCTTCCTCCCTGCATCCGGGCGGATGCGAGTTGCGTGGATGAGCAGCGGATGCCTAGCGGATATAGCGGATGCGTAACGGATGCGTAACGGATGCGTAGCGGATGCGTAGCAGATGCAGAATGGACGAACTGGATACATTTTCTGTGCAAAAGTTTTAAGCAGCCTAAAACTTTCTGAGCAGATGAAACGTCCATAAACCGATTCTGGATGGATAGAGAGGAAGGAAAACGGAGGCAGTGAGTACATCGCGTTTTCGAATGGATGGCAAGGTTTTTTGTCCGTTTTACATTCTCTTTGCATCCGTTGGTGCTGTGTGACAGGGCTTTAGTCATGCATCTTAATATTAAACTTAGAAACATTACTAGAAAATATATCATGCTCAATATTGGCATTTTTCCTACCGTGAGGTATTTTCCCATTTATCTTAATTTTAGTTATGTATTTTTAAGTGAGGAAATGCCATGCACATTTCTGCATGCTGTTTTGTGGATTCATAGGATGTGTAAAGGACTACTATGAATGCAAATTCATATTGTATAAGTTGAACATTTTGTATCATGATGCATAGCTTGCCATTTATCCCGACTGATCTTCCTCATAAGTAGCTATGGTTGCTTCCAAGTATTTTAAGTGTACCTGTGGTTGCTCAGAAAAGAAATCAAAAGAAGTGGCCAAAAGTAGGGCAGTGCATACTTTGAAAATAGTTTTTAAATGGTGATTTAGAACTTCTTAAGTTTAAACCTAGCTCATCTGTACTATTTATTAAACATCATTTCATGTCTTTTTTTCAGACTTTTAAAACAACATTGAGCAAAAAGATGTGGCTGTTTTCAGAATTATTTTTAATGAATCATCTCATTAAAATAGTCACAACAGGTATACTCCTGATAGGAATACATATTACTCTCTTATCTTTAAATTAAATTTAGGATATAATAATAGCTTGATAAAGTTAAAGTTTAATTTTTCTCATCAGGGAGCATTTAATACTTATAATTTGGTGAATAGTTTTTTTCTCCAAAAGAATTTAATTATTACTGAACACAATCACATTCACAATCACATTCAAATACTATTTCTCCATTCCATTCATCTGAAATAAAATTAATTGCATGTTAGTTGGGAAGGAATTTTTTTCATTTTTTTATAGTTTTTTAAATGAATGTATTAAATACATGAGTCGAAGAAGATCACTGTCCTAATTTTTTTACCCTAAGTTTGCTGTTTGCCTTCCGGAAATGATCAGAAAACTTCTGTCTTTCTCCAAGAATTATGAATCAATAACTGAGCAGAACACTGATATTTTAATCTCATTAGCATAGAGAATGGGAGCAAACTAAAACAAGTTAAGCCTGCAGCAATGGGGAAAACTATCTTTAGTTTTTTACACTAATGTGTATAGAAAACCATGGAAGCAAGCAATGATATATTCAATGATAGAGCCAAATCAATAATAATTCACAGATTAATAATGACCGATGTCATTATAATAATTTCATCTTTTTTCAAGGATGGTCCTTCTATGGAAACATTTAAATAATCATATTTCTAGAATGGCATATCTATAATAAAGTAGAACAGTATACTACTCATTAATGTCAGCCACATTATTCTACTATTCTCTCCATCCCACCCTCTCTTCCTCCACCCCAACCTACCCCACCCCTTTCTCTTTATCAGAACTACTACTCTTTGGATCAAGGGGATGAAATAGGATCATGAATAAGTTTGCTCCATAGAGAAGATATGGTAAAATATATGAGGAAATGGTAAAATATATTGAAGTTTACTTGTGCTCGGTAAAATAGATATATCCAGAGGTTTGAGAGATCTGTGAATTGGGGGGAAATCATTCTGCCTAAGCCATATTTTGATATTTTAAATGGGTTTGCCTACGTAACTCTTTCCTATTTTAGGCAATTTCTTGTTATTGATTTTCTGTATGCTGAAAACTTTCTGAAGGGCAAATTTCATTAGGCTGGAGAAATTTCTTCTACCTTGGATGAAAGAAGTTTATGCAAATTTAAGGATTAACAAATAAACAACCTTTAATTTTTTGGAAAACAGCTAAGGGGAAACTAGAATGTTGATTTTGGAATGTAAAAGACTAAAGGCCCTGTCACACTGCCCAACGGATGCAAAACATTAACAAAGGACAAGAAAAATGTTCCATCCATTGTTATCCGCTCTCAGAAGGGGCAAAAATTTGCATAACCGGAGCTGATAACACAGACGGGGGGAGGACGCAGGGCGGATGGAAAGCAGATGCGGAACGGAAGCCCAGCAGATGGAAGCAGATGGGAGTGGATGGCACATCCGCTAGGCTTCTGGGGGGCCTCAGCAAAGCGGACGCAGAATGGATACAGCGGATGCACAGCGGATGCCAAATGGATGAAGCGGATGCACAGCGGAAGCCTAGCGGATGCATAGCGGAAGCCTAGCAGATGCCGAGCGTTAATTGCACATGCAGGGAGGATGCATTGCGTCAGCCCCGCGGATATAACGGAAGCAGCTCGGAAGCAGGTCACCTTTCAGAGGAAAGCTGCTGCTGGACGGATTGACTGCCTTGCCTGCCCTGCTGCATGTCTGCCTGCAAGCCTTGCTGCCAGCCTTGTTGCCAGGCTTGCTGTCTGCCTGCCTGCCAGGCTTGCTTCCAGCCAGTCTGCCTGCCAGCCTTGGTGCCTGCCTCCCTGCCAGCCTTGCTTTCTGCCTGCCTGCAAGCCTTGCTGCCACCTAGTCTGCCTGCCAGCCTTGGTGCCTGCCTGCCTGCCAGCCTTCCTGCCAGCTTTGGTGCCTGCCTCCCTGCAAGCCTTCCTGCCAAACTTGGTGCCTGCCTGCCTGCCAGCCTTGGTGCCTGACGGCCTGCAAGCCTTCCTGCCAGCCTTGGTGCCTGCCTCCCTGCCAGCCTTCATGCCAGCCTTGGTGCCTGCCTCCCTGCCAGCCTTCCTGCCAGCCTTGGTTCCTGCCAGCCTCCCTGCAAGCCAACAAACCCACAACCATGCGGAAGCACAGCAAGCCTCAGCCATCTGCTGCCAGCCCTGGCAAGAGGGACAGGGTGACCATCCCATCCCCTGGATCACTCTTGTTCTGCTGGGGCTTCTGCAGCACGGGCTCGCTCTTCTGGGGCTGGGGCTTCTGCTGGTTCTGCTGCTGGAGGAGTTGATGACAAGCACTCCAGCACCAGCCACCTCCACAGCACCTGCACCCTTCACCACTGAGACTGAGCGACCAAGAGGAGTGCCAGAGACTCATTTTTTTTAATACCTTCTTGTTAACAAAGTCTATTTTTGATTCACACACTTGCTTCATTTCTTTTTTTTAATAAAGTCTTGGTGGAAACTTTTAGACATGGTTTAAGCCTTTGCATGCTTGTGGGATGGGTTAAGATAGCAGTGGGATGGGCAGGGATACCTTTGGGATGGGCAGGGATACCTGTGGATTGGGCAGGGATACCTGTGGGATGGGCAGGGATACCTGTGGGATGAGCAGGGATACCTGTGGGATGGGCAGGGATATCTTTGGGATGGGCAGGGATACCTGTGAGATGGGCAGGGATATCTTTGGGATGGTCAGGGATACCTGTGGGATGGGAAGGGATATCTTTGGGATGGTCAGGGATACCTGTGGGATGGGCAGGGATACCTGTGGCATGGGCAGGGATACCTGTGGGATGGGCAGGGATACCTGTGGGATGGG
>BLBF01000026.1:5785367-5796961 GCA_015471245.1 Laticauda colubrina | reverse complement strand
GGATGGGCAGGGATACCTGTGGGATGGGCAGGGATACCTGTGGGATGAGCAGGGATACCTGTGGGATGGGCAGGGATATCTTTGGGATGGGCAGGGATACCTGTGAGATGGGCAGGGATATCTTTGGGATGGTCAGGGATACCTGAGGGATGGGAAGGGATACCTGTGGCATGGGCAGGGATATCTTTGGGATGGGCAGGGATATCTTTGGGATGGGTAATAGCTGTGGGTTAGATAAACCTCCAGTGCAAGCATAGTGGGACTGTAGGTCCACCCTCCCAGGTGCCAAACCTACGGCCCTTTATTATCAATGTTAAGCCTGGGTTCCCCAACCAGGGTTAGGTAGACAAGCTAAACAGAATGTGCAGCGTTAGTCAGATAGGCACACAGATAAATGAGTGAGCTAAGCTTGTATGTTTATTAACATACAGTAAAAATAACAGATACGCTTATGCTATCAAGAATATATTTTATTCCAGTATAAGTTTATAGCATAGTCAAAAACAGTCCTATATTCATTTACCATGTAGTCAGTCCATTCAGGGATATTCAGTTAGCAAAGTCCATGTAGAATATCCTATTGTCAGTTCAAATAAATCAGTCCGTTGTTGTCTCTCCCGTTCGAGCAATGCAGTCTTGCTTCCAAGCAGTAATCAGGGATCATCAAAGCCAGAGAGAGAGAGAGCAAGCTGTAGCCTTGCTACTTTTATATGGTTTTCATAACCACACCCACAGTTGCTATTTTACATTTAAAGCTGCATACACTAACTATGATTCATAGTTAGTATTTCACCTAAAACAGTTAGGGTGAACAATGTTATCCCTAACAATCAACAATAATGTAATAATTATCCACACATGTCAACATAAACACAACTCTTTATTAAATGCCCTGTTCATTGTAGGCCCACCCAACATACTTGGCCCAATCTCATCCATGTGATGAGACAGGCTGAAGGAAGCACCCATTAATCATCTACCATACTGTCTTGCCACTCCACTGCTCCAGCTGGGCAGTTGCACCAGTGTTTCAGAAGGTTGTGCTGCTTCTTCCCTTCACGTGAGGCTCTGTTGGGGCCTTGAACATCCTCAGTGTCTATCAGGTTTTGCCCTTACCTCCATTCCCCAGGCTCCATGTCCCCATTGCCTTGCTGGAGGTCCACGAGCCTATTCTGCAAGACTGGGTAGCAGGTGCGTATGAGATTGTACAGGATGCAGCAAGCTTCCATGATCCTCCTCACAGTCTCTGGGTGATGCTGCATGGTGGTGAGAAGTACCTGGAACCTGTTGGCCAGGATGCCAAAGGTGTTCTCCACCACCTGCCTTACCCTCGATAGCCTGTAGTTGAAGTTCCTCTCTTCACGGGTGAGGTATTTGGAGGTGTAGGGCTTCATGAGGTAGGTTGTGAGGGAGAAGGCGTCACCCCCCACGACGAAGTAGGGCACTTCTTGCGTGTCGTTGGGCAGGGGTTTTGGATCTGGGAAGCCCACGAGGAGGTTGCGTTCCAGCCTACACTTGAGGTCACTTGCGTTGTATACCTGGGCATCGGAAGCTGACCCTTTGCCTGAAGCATCGATGTACATGAACTTGTAGTCAGCATCGACCATGGCGAAGAGGATGATGCTGAAGAAACGCCTTGTAGTTGAAATAAGTGGACCCTGAGTTGGCTGGTGCTTTGCAGGCCACGTGCTTGCCATCGATGGCTCCAACGGTGTGTGGAAGTTCCACCTCTGATACCACTGCTCTGCAACTTTCTTCCATCCTTCTTCAGTGAAGGGCCACTGGAGGAGCTCCTCCTTGTATTCTTCGATGATGGCCTGCACCACTTCTCTGACCACAATGCTGATGCTGCTGTGTGGCACCCTCCAGCCGTACTGCATGCTGCTGTAGGTGGTCCCTGAGGCCAGGTGGCGCAGAGTGAGTGCCACCTTGAGCCCAGGTTCCTGGCTGGGCTGAAAGTTGGTGTTTGCCTTGGTCAACCTGGGTGTCAGCCGCTGCACAACTTCGTCAAACATGGCTGCAGCAATCCTCATGAAGTTCTGGAATGCCCAAATGTCTTCGTTCCTCAGCTCCACCATCAGCTTGTTGTACAGTCCGTCCTCTGCTCTTCTGGTGAACCATCTTCATACCCAGAGGCTTCTTGGCTGCCTCTTTTTCTTCCCGTAGTAGAGTTCACAGAGCCTGTAGATGGCTTCGCACTGTTGCAGAATGATAGTGGCTGCCAAAAGGACTTTGTTACGATCCATGGTGGACATTACTGGATGCTGTGGAAGAGGAAGAGTCAGATGAAGGCTGCGGAGGTCTGCACCGCAGGGCTGCTGTTCTGAAAGTGAGATCCAGATGTGTTGCTCCCCCTTTTTATAGGCAGCATAGGTGTCCCTTTGCATCCTCTAGGCATCCTCTAGGCATCCTCTAGACATCCTTAATATCCGAGATTGGTCCCCTCTGCGAACATTTTTTCGTTTTACATGCTTTGTTTCCATGCTGCATCCACTAGGCATCCGTTCTGCATCCGTTCTGCATCCGTTCCACTTCCTCCCTGCATCCGAGTGGATGCGAGTTGCGCGGATGCGTAGCGGATGCCTAGTGGATATAGCGGATGCATAACGGATGCAGAACGGATGCCTTGCGGATGCCTAGCGGATGCAGAATGGACAAATTGGATACATTTTCCGCGCAAAAGTTTTGAGCAGCTCAAAACTTTCTGAGCGGATGAAACGTCCATAAATGGATGCTGGACGGATAGAGAGGAAACAAAATGGAGGCAGTGAGTACATCGCATTAACCAACGGATGGCAAGCTTTTTTCTCCATTTTACATCATCTTTGCATCCGCTGGTGCAGTGTGACAGGGGCTTAAGTAAAAGATTAGGTGGACTTGAGAAAATATTTCCTGTGGAGTGTTCAAGATTTTTTAAAAGAATATATTAAGCTTTTGAAATTGACTGCAAGAAATCATCCATGGGAAACCAGATAATAAACTTATGATAAGAAATGACTTTGAAGCTCCCAGAGTAAATAAGAGATAACTAAAGATTAGAATTAACGGCGAAGAGACCCATTAATGCAATGAAGCAATATTAGTTAACTATAAAAAGTTGTTTTGGAACAAGGTACTTGGAAATTGTTTACAAGATTGACTGATACTATAAAGATACATTAGAAGAAGATGTAGAAGAACAGACTTTAGTGGATAAAACAGAGGATTTTAAAATGGATTTTAAAACAATCCCAGATTTCAAGTATGATATTGAAAAAGATGCTGTGGATTTGAAAAACAAAAATTAAAAATTCCAGATTGTAAATGTAATATGAAAATGAGACCACACTGGCTTTACATTTTAAACCAGCTGTTGACTTAATATCTAGAAAAGACATACAAAAAATCAATTAGAATTATTTGGAAAGCCATTTTATTATATTATTCATTGTGTGTGATATCAAACAAAAAATCAATTAGAATTATTTGGAAAACCATTTAATTATATTATTCATTGTGTGTGATATCATATCCTTTCCTCATCTCTACTCATTGCTGTGTACTCATCGTCTTTTCATTCTGCCACAGTTTTCATCTACATTCTTAATGTACCTTGGTCCACAGAGCTGTTTCTGATTTCTTCTCCAGAAGTCTCAAAATTTCTGGTTTGATTTAGTCGTTAATGAAACTATGTTTTATGTAATAATAAGCATTAAGCTTATTAATTAAACCCAATGAATTTAGCCTGATCACTGATAAAAAAAGTTCTAGAGATTCTTAGTAAATAATCTACATTAGATGGTACAGCAAACTTTCCAATATGTTTTTGAATAGGAAGTCCATAAACAAGGAAACTGAAAGATGAGTTTTAGACAAACTTTAATTTCAAATACAGTAATCGCTTCTGAGGTGAGAAATGCATTAGGGTATTTAACCTGAGCATGCAAAATACTGATGGATTATTATGGAAGTCAACGTGTTCTTCATTTGTCAATTTAATCAGCAAAGAGCACAATTTTCAAAGTCAGCATTGAAGGCTGATGTCTCAGATGATGGAATGAAAAGCTGGAATGCAAATTACCTTCTATTACTCAATCATAGTTTATAGAAGATGACAAGTAACATTATTTCTATCAGTAAGCATTTATCTAAGCTTAATGCAACGATGATTGAAGATAGCACCTAGATAAATGGAAGAGAGTATCTGTAGTTGCAGTGAATAATATGCTTTTAATTTATGCATCTATTTGGGGGAAAAGATCAAGGTTAGATAGATCTTAGCTTCAAGTTTTTATTTTATTTTATTTATTTTCATTATCCTAAGTGTCCACAAGTGCCTTCACTTACTGCAAACTTTTTGTTTGTTTCTTTGTTTGTTTCCTCCCTTTATTATTTTTACAAATAATTCAAGGTGGTGAATATAACCAACACACCTTCATCCTTATACATTTCCTACAACAATAACCCTGTTAGGTAGGTTGGGCTGAAAGAGAGAGTGATTGGTTCAAAGTCACCCAGCTGGTTTTAGTACCTAAAATGAGACTTGAATTCATGTTCTCCTGCTTTCTAGCCTGGTGTTTTTACCAATAAACCAAACTGAGCATCAAACTAACTGTAATTTTGCCTTGGGAAGGTATGAAAGCAAAGCTATTCATCTTGTGAAGGTGTTTCATGTTACTTTGAGGCCACCATTGACATTTTGATTAACTGGAAGAGGTGCTATGCATGATGTGCAAAAAAAGCTCTTTTGGTTGTTTGATAGGGTGGAGAAAGCCTTGAAGCAATGAAGCAAAGCAAAATTACTTCATTCTTCTGAAGCAAAAGGGCTACATTGTTGCACAAAGTACTGTAGTTTCAAAAGAATGCTTCACTCAAAATATCCTTGAAACAAGCATTCTTTTTAAGTTTACAGTTATAGTGAAAAGATTTTAAGTATTACAAACTGTTCTTCTAGTGCCATTGGAATGATCTAATTTCCATTCCTCTTAATCCTATCCATACCTTACCTTGGAAGAAGGCAGTAGCTTTTAAAAAAACAATTAAGAACTATCAGGTAGCCAGCAGACTGCTCCCTTAAAAATCATCAGTTAGCTTTCAAGTCCTTGGAACTATTTCAAGAGCTAATAATGGTATTCTATGTATCTTCCTAGAAGAAACAAAGAATAGAAATAGTAATAAACATGTTGGCTGGCAGCTGTAACTAAACAACATACACATTATATTTACATTAATATTTCATAAACTGAAGACTTAAGCAGACATTAATTATTGAAGTTCGTAAGGTAAAACATAGGTTTATGGAATGTTGCCTGAAAGAAAGAGAGGAAGAAAACAAAGAGGAGGAGTTTACTGTCAGTTGTCACTTTGGGCACATACATTGCTGAAAATATTTACTAGATTCTTCCCTAAAACAAAGATTCTGTGAATTTCACAGATGAAATCTTATATTTTATATAAAAAAGTTCTCCACTGCGGTACATTTTGGATCTGAAGCAATCTATGTGCCTCAGCTGCTTTATATTTCTGTTTCCACCAGTGCTATACTTTTAGCAGGCATACAACATTTAATCCATATAAAAGTTAGTGGTTAATTAATGTCTATCCATAGTTGTTTTCTATACAAATGTTTACATATTTTATTTTAAAAAACACATTGTAACTGCATAAAAGCCAAGATTTGATATTTAAAAACTGGGAAATATACAGACCTGGTATTATTTTAAGTATACAACATGGGAAAACAAATACAAAACTGAGAAACAAGAAAGGATATTTTATTTTAACTATACAGAAGCACTTTAATTATGAATTAATTTCATTCATCATAGTTATTTTAGATACCTAGTGCTTAAAGCCCATGTCACACTGCACCAACGGATGGAAAGAGGATGTAAAACAGAGAGAAACACTTCCCATCTGTTGCTTAACGCGAATCATCCGTTCTGTACTCACTGCCTCCGTTTTTCATCCTCTCTATCCGTCCAGCATCCGTCGACTGAGGTTCCATCCGCTCAAAAAGTTTTGAGCTGCTCAAAACTTTTTGAGAGGAAAATGTATCCAGCGCGTCCGTTAGACATCCACTACGCATACAGGGAACATCCGTTCTACATCCGCTGTCATCCGTTATGCATCCGCTATATCCGCTAGGCATCCGCTGCGTATCCGTGCAACTCAAATCCGCTCCAGCGGAAAACGTACACAGGGAGGAAGCGAAACGGACGCAGAATGGACGTGCAGCATTAGTAGCACAGACGGAGAAAGGATGAAAGTGGATGCAGCTCAAAAAGAAAGCATTTAAAATGGAAAAAAACGTTCGCAGAGGGGACCTATCTCAGATATTAAGGATGCCTAGAGGATGCCTAGAGGATGCCTAGAGGATGCAAAAGGACACCTAGTGGAAAACCTATATTGCCTATAAAAAGGGGGAGGAACTCACCTGGATCTCACTTTCAGTCCAGCAGCCCTGCTGTACAGACCTCTGCAGCCTTCATCTGGCTCTTGCTCTTCCACAGCATCCATTGATGTCCACCATAGATCATAACACAGTCCTTTTGGTAGCCACCATCATTCTGCAACAGTGCGAAGCCATCTACAGGCTCTTTCAACTGTTCTACGTGAAGAAAAGGAGGTGGCCAAGAAGTGTCTGGGTCCAAAGATGGATCGGGAGAAGAGCAGAGTACGGACCGTACAAAAAGCTGATGGTGGAGCTGAGGAACGAAGACCCTCGTGCATTCCAGAACTTCATGAGGATGCCGCCAGCCATGTTTGATGAAGTTGTGCAGTGGCTGAGACCCAAGTTGACCAAGGCAAACATCAACTTCCGGCCCAGCCTGGAAACTAGGCTCAAGGTGACACTCACTCTGCGCCACCTGGCCTCAGGGACCACCTACAGGAGCATGCAGTACGGCTGGAGGGTGCCACACAACACCATCAGAAGTGGAACTTCCCCCACACCGTTGGAGCCATAGATGGCAAGAACGTGGCCTGCAAAGCTCCAGCCAAGTCGGGGTCCACTTATTTCAACTACAAGGGCTTCTTCAGCATCATCCTCTTCGCCATGGTCGATGCTGATTACAAGTTCGTGTACATCGATGTTTCAGGCAATGGCTTATCTTCAGATGCCCAGGTATACAACGCCAGTCACCTCAAGGAGGGGCTGGAACGCAACCTCATCATGGGCTTCCCAGATCCAGACCCCCTGCCCAACGACACGCAAGATGTGCCCTACTTCATCGTTAGGGATGACGCCTTCTCCCTCAGAACCTACCTCATGAAGCTCTACACTTCCAGATGCCTCACCCGTGAAGATAGGATCTTCAACTACAGGCTGTCCAGGGCAAGGCGGGTGGTGGAGAACGCCTTTGGCATCCTGGCCAACAGGTTCCAGGTACTTCTCACCACCATGCAGCATTGCCCAGAGACCATGAGGAGGATCGTGAAAGCTTGCTGTATCCTGCACAATCTCATGCGAACCCGCTACCCAGTGTTGCAGAACAGGCTCATGGACCTCCAACAAGGCAATGGGGACATGGAGCCTGGGGAATGGAGACAAGGGCGAAACCTGATAGACACTGAGGATGTGCAAGGCCCCAACAGAGCCTCACGTGAAGGGAAGAAGCAGCGCAACCTCCTGAGACACTGGTGCAACTCCCCAGCTGGAGCAGTGGAGTGGCAAGATAGGATGATAGATGATTAATGGATGCTTCCTTCAGCCTGTCTCATCACACTGATGAGATAGGGCCATGTATGTTGGGTGGGCCTACAATGAACAGCGCATTTAATAAAGAGTTGTGTTTATGTTGACATGTGTGGATGAATGATTACATTATTATTGATAATAAAGGGCCAAAGGTGTGGCACCTGGCAGGGTGGACCATACAGTCCCACTATGTTTGCACTGGAGGTTTATCTATCCCACAGCTATTACCCATCCCAAAAGTATCCCAGCCCATACCACAGGTATCCCTGCCCATCCCACAGCTATTACCCATTCCAAAGGTATCCCTGCCCATCCCACTGCTATCTTTACCCATCCCACAAGCATGCAAAGGCTTAAACCATTTCTAAAAGTTTCCACCAAGACTTTATTGACAAAAATAAATGAAGCAAGTGTGTGAAGCAAAGATCATCTTTATTAATAACAAGCTGTAAAAGAAAAATGACCCAAGTCAAGTGTCCAAAGCAAAAATAAAGTCAACAGGTAGCCACATAGTCTCTGGGATTCTTCTCGGTCACTCGGAGGCATTCCCATCATCTCAGGGGTGAAGGGTCCAGGTGCCGTGGAGGTGGTTGCTACTGGAGTGCTGGTCTGAGGCACCACTGGGCTGCCCGGCCCCAAGAGGACAACAGGGGACGGTGTGTTGAGGAAGCTCTCAGAGAGCTGGCTCAGCCCCTTGATGTTTAGAGCCCCTTCCTCCATGACATGGGGTGTAGCCCCAATACCAATGACAGATGTTCTGAGGCTGGGCTTGGCTGTGGGGTGGAGGAAGGAGCAGTGTAGTGGGGCTGTCTGGTCTGCAGCTGGGTGAGGACTGGCATCAGTGGCATTGGTGCCATGGGTGGCATCTGTGGCATGGCTGGCATCGGTGGCATCAGTGGCACCGGTGGCGTCCGATGTACCTGTGCCTGGACTGGGAAGGGCTGCCTGTGCTGCTGGACCTCCTTGTAGCCATAGCCTTGGTAGGGGAGGGCCTGTGGAAAGCCTTGGAAGGGCAGTGACATCAACTGGGGTGGAGGAGCAGGCCTGGACTGGGTGGGAGCATGTTCAGCTTGGTCTGGAGGGTTGTGAAGAAGATCGGTGATCCTGTCCTTCTCCACCTGGTACTGGGGTTCCGACATGTTCATGAGGGTCTGGTTGACGTAGGTGAGGAAGGGCTTGCAGTTGGAGGATGGGGCATCGGTGTGTACCAGCTGAGAGAGGAGATCTATGCTGCTCCTGATTGTGTCCCTAATCTTCAGCAGGACAGTGTGGCTCTGCCCCTCCAGTCTACCTCTCTGCCTTTCAGTGGAGGTGGAGCTGGGGGTGGATGCGGGTTGGGCTGTGTTGGAAATGCCCTCTCCTTGCTCCCACTGCATCAGGGGGTCCTCCACGTGCTCCGCCATGAGTAGTATAGCTGTCAGGGGGGTCTCCGTCATGGCGCGCTCCGCAGATACCTGCCTGGACACAGAAGCTGACTTTTTGCCAGAAGAGGACTGGCTCTCAGCAGGCTGCCTGAGAGAGAGGGCTGTGAGAGGGCTGCTCCTTGGTGGTGGATCTCACCCTCCAAGAAACTGCACTTGGCCATCACGTAGGTCTCTTTGTCCATCAGCTTGATCATGGCCTGGCCAGATTTCTTGAGTTGCACCTTCCCGTACCAGGTGTGCATGTGCTTCCACCAGCCGAGGAACACCTCTGAAGTGTAGCCCAGGCTCTTCACCTTCTCTCTTCAAGCAGCCTGCTTCCTCTTCGTGTCTCGATAGAGACTGTGTCCCTTCTGCCAAAGATATTCATTCTCCCTCAGCCACTCCAGCACCTACTCCTCATGTTCCTCTTCGATTGTGTATTGCCTCCTCTCCCGTTCACGCGTCTGCCTTTCTTCCCTTTGGCAGGGTTATGTGGGCCCTCATCAGAAGGGCTTCAAGGTTGTAGGGGCTGCTCCTCCACACCACCACCACCAGCATCAGCAACAACAACAGTAGCAGCAAAAGCAGGACCAGCAGTACCAGCAGGACCAGCAGCACCAGGAGCACCAGCAGCACCAGCACGACCAGCAGGACCAGGAGCACCAGCAGGACCAGGAACACCAGCAGGATCAGGAGCACCAGCAGGACCAGCAGGACCAGGAGCAGTGCCAGCAAAGTAAGCACCAGCAGGACCAGGAGCAGCACCAGCAGAGTAAACACCAGCAGAAGCACCTGCACTAGGAGCAGTGCCAGCAGAGTAAGCATCAGCAGAAGTACCAGCACCAGGAGCAGTGCCAGCAGAGTAAGCACCAGCAGAAGCACCACCACCAGAAGCAGCATCAGCAGAAGCACCACCTCCAGAAGCAGCATCAGCAGAAGCCCCAGCACCAGAAGAGTAAGCCTGGGCAGCAGAAGCCCCAGCAGAAGCAGAGTCAGGGCCAGGGGGTGGGAGGGTGGCCCTGTCCCTCTTGCCAGGGCTGGCAGCATATGGCAGAGGCTTCCATTTCTTCCCCATGGTTGTTGGGTTGTTGAATGGCTGGCTGGCTGGCAAGCTGTGTCTGGAAGCAGGTCTTTCCTCTGAATGGTGACCTGCTGGCGAGCTGCTTTCCTTTATATCCGCGGGGCTGACGCAATGCATCCTCCCCGCATGCGCAGTGAACACTAGGCATCCACTAAGCTTCCGATAGGCATCCGCTACGCTTCCGCTCTGCATCTGCTTCATCCGCTTGGCATCTGCTGTGCATCTGCTTTATCCGCTCAGCGTCCGCTCTGCATCCTCTCTTTCCGTTCCGCGTCCACTTTCCTGTGCTCCCCCGGAAGCCTTGCGGATGTGCCATCTGCTCCCATCCGCTTCCATCCACTAGGCTTCTGTGGAGCATCCGCTTTCCATCCGCCCTGCGTCCTCCCCCCATCCATTCCTTTCCGTGTTGTCCGCTCTGGTTATGCAAATTTGGGGCACTTTTGAGAGCGGATAACAACTGATGGAACATTTTGCTCATCCGCTGTGTCCTTTTTACATACATTTTGCATCCGTCAGCCAGTGTGACAGGGCCTTAAAGTCATTTCTTCTTTAAGTCAATGTTCTGTCAATTTTTAAAATGAGACATTGTTCAAATAATTATTAAGCCAATTTCAGTGTGCATAAATGTTACTTGTACGAAAGAAAATCTACCTTTTAATCAAGCTATATATTCTATTGCTTAGTGGGAAAGACAGGAGAAATGAATTTAGTGATAAACAATTTTGTCATGTTTAGTTAATACCATTACAACAGGGGTGTAAAACTCAAGGCCCAGGGCCCGGATCCACCCCACTAGGGGTAAGATTAAACAACTTACAACTTGGAGAGCTGAAACTGAAACCACTTACAAATATGAAAAACTCTTAAAGAAACTAAAGAAATTAGAACATTACAAGAAAATCCCCAACAACTCAGAACAACTGAAACAATGAGTATATAACGTTTCCAACAGAGAACTCAACAAAACAGAAACAGATGTCCTATCCAAAGGATTCAATTATGCCATAGCACCCAAAAAAATCCCAACAGAATCCATCATATGTGCAGTAGAATCCAGCCTAACCAAATTAAATACAGATGAAGCTGACAGAATAAGACACCAGGTTACTCACATCTTATGCACAACGAAACCACCAAAAAATAATTTGCAAAAAGATGAATTCAGCGCACTACAAACCCTGAAAAATGATAACAGCATAATAATACTCCCAGCAGACAAAGGAAATGCCACAGTAGTAATGGACAGAAAAGACTATGAAACAAAATTGACAGACCTACTCCAAGACCCCACATACAAACCTATAAACACAGACTCAACCACATATCTAGAAAAATCAACCAAGAAGAAAATTATAACCAGCCACATAAGCAAAGAAATCCAACAAACGATCATCCCAAGAGAAAAATCTTCTAGATGCCCCAAATTATACGG
>BLBF01000026.1:5741504-5781469 GCA_015471245.1 Laticauda colubrina | reverse complement strand
TATATATATATATATATATATATATATATATATATATATATATATGTTTTTTTAAGTTTTCGATGATAATTGCATGAATGCAGTTACTTGAAGGAAGCTGAACTGCATTCATGTAAGTACTTGCGAAAATGTAAAAAAAAAATATCAGACCTCTACGGGGAGGAAATAAATAGCCAGACCAAAACCTATGAGAAGCTGGAAGTTAAAAGAGCAGGAATATTATGTGACCTGAAATTCCTGCGCAGCTGCAGAGACAACAATGCAAACCAGACCTGCTTCAAATTAACATTTCATCAAAGCACAGCAGCTACTAAACATATCCTGAAAAGAACTGAGCTCTACTCAGGAACGAGGTCCACAGTAAGAGATTCCAATTGGATCAGCTAAACAAAGTTTTGCTAGCACTACAGCGGGAATAGAGCAGCAAAATCCACCCTCTACTTTGGGATAAGATAAAACAACTTACAACTTGGAGACCTGAAACTGAAACCAGTTACAAAAATGAAAAACTCTTAAAGAAACTAAAGAAATTAGAACATGACAAGAAAATTCCCAACAACTCACAACAACACCTGAAACAACTAGTATATAACTATTCCAACAGAGAACTCACCAAAACAGAAACAGATGTCCTAATCAAAGGATTCAATTATGCTATAGCACCCAAAAAAATCCCCATAGAATCCATCATATGTGCAGTCGAATCCAGCCTAACCCAATTAAAGACAGATGAAGCTGACAGAATAAGACACCAGATTACAAACATCTTATGCACAAGCAAACCACCCAAAAGCAACTTGCAAAAAGATGAATTCAAAGCACTACAAACCCTGAAAAATGATAACAGCATAATCATACTCCCAGCAGATAAAGGGAATGTCACAGTAGTAATGGATAGAAAAGACTATGAAACAAAATTGACAGACCTACTCCAAGACTCCACATACAAACCTATAAACACAGACCCAACCACATATCTAGAAAAATTAACCAAGAAGAAAATTATAACCAGCCACATAAGCAAAGAAATCCAACAGACGATCATCCCAAGAGAAAAATCTTCCAGATGCCCCAAACTATACGGCCTCCCAAAAATACACAAAGAAGGCATACCTCTCAGACCCATAGTCAGCTCCAAAGGAACACCACTACAAAACCTAGCTAAACACTTAGCAAAACAACTACAGCCCCATGCTGAAACCGCAGCTTTATATGTACAAAACTCATACCACTTCTTAGAAATGATCAAAGATCTACATGTGGAACAAGAAGATCTGATTGTAAGTTTCGACCTGGTTTCACTATTCACTCAAGTCCCAATAAAATAAATTCTTGAAATCATCAAAAATAAATACCAACCAGCTGAACACCTCATGGAACTAACAGAACACTGCTTAACCAACACATATTTCATATACAAGGACAAAGATATAAGCAAATTGAAGGAGCCCCTATGGGATCACCATTGTTACCAGTCATTGCAAACCTGTTCATGGAAGAATTCAAATCCAGAGCCCTGGCTAATGCCACCCACAAACCCAAACTATGGCTTAGATACATCGACGACACATTTGTGATTTGGCCCCATGGAAAAGAAAACCTAAACAATTTCCTAACACACCTAAACAGCACACAACCCAAAATCAAGTTCACCATGAAAACAGAAATAAACAAACAATTACCATTCCTAGATGTACTAATCTACAAAAGAACAGATGGCACACTAGGAAACACCGTATACCAGAAGAAAACATACACCAACCGCTACCTCAACACCCAATCCCATCACCACCCAGCACAGATAAACTCCGTGGCTAAAACACTAATCACCAGAACCAAACGCCTGGCAGATAAGACACATATAAAGACTGAACTAAACACCCTGACTAAAGTTCTGACAGCCAACAGCTTCCACAAAAACAAAATCACCAGCTTGATCCACAAAAAAACACTAAGACATAATAGAGACCTAGAAGATGAACAGACCTATGGAACAGCTGTCCTGCCCTTCATAAGAGGTACTACAGACAAAATCAGTAAGATGCTACACAGGCATCACATCAAGACTGCCTTTAAAACAGACAAAAAAATAGCAGCCATCCTTAGAAAGCCCAAAGATAAAATTGACCTGGAAAACCAAGGCATATACGAAGTCCCCTGTGCTTCATGCCTGGCCACAAACATTGGACAGACCAATAGAAGAATAAGTACCCACCTGGATGAACACAAAAATGCAGTAAAAAAGCTGGAACACACCTCCTCACTAGTCCAACACATGAAAGCCACAGATCATAACATCATCTTCAATGGCACCAAAACCTTAGCCACTACAGAAAACCCCAGCCACAGAATCACCAGAGAAGCCATAGAGATTGAAAAAAGACCTGAAAGCATGAATAGAAGAGATGATTCCACCAGACTGTCAATCATTTGGAAGCCTGCACTTTCAAACAGAAAGATCTCTACACCACAAGCCAGGCAAACACCTGGGCACAAACAGACTCCCCGTGATACCTCCAGCTCAAACACACCCCAACCAGGCACCCAGATGAAACCTAGCTTCCTAATAGATGATAGCCATCCTTTTATTCGTAGCCAAGCTGCACTGAAAGCCTCCAATAGAGGAACACAGTGTTGCCAGCCATTCAAAGCCACAAAACAGACAGAAGAAACCAGAAACACCAATCAAGCAAACTCCAAGACCAATAAACACAGACCAAGACTCCCAATCAATCAGGATGAAGAAAAAAGCATTCTGGTTCAACAGTAGGCTAACGTCAAATTTAAAATTAAACGGCTGTGATAGCCTGACTCATAGACGAACTCAATACAGAAGCCTCATGATGGCAGATGAGATTTTGCCAAAACGTTGCTACAACTTTAAAAGCACAACTGCAATGACTTGGGATAATACCAGAATGAAGCTGAACAGCATATATATATAGATATTTATACTTATATATAAAATATCAGAAAATTTCAAAACCAGGTGTCGACATGTCCCGCTGATAAAATTGAAGTAAATCATGCTTACAGTAACAAGTCCAATTTAGTTCTGTCCATAATAAGTCCATTTAACAGTATTTCATATAATCATAATGGGTTTTATCACATGAAAGTAGACAGGCTTTATTACCACATGACTGAACTATCATTCCTTTTAAAGAGAGCTCACCTCATTAACCCATATGATCGTTGATTATGACTCAGCTGTACTTTTATTATATTTGTAGCAGCTATTAAAAGAAGCATCAATAAAATAAACTGAGATAATGTGTGTATGCAAAATAAATTTTAGTTCTAGTTTTGAGGTGAGTTTCTCTTGCAATATTTTTAAAATATATTTTATTATATTTATTGAATATTTGGGATGTATCTTGATATCATCTGATTTCTTGCTTTTTGTATAGATAAATTAAAGTCCTGGTCAAGTAGACAAGCAAGAATAAAATACATTTAGCATGCATTTTTGCTGGAATGTCTATCATTGTTCTGTATCTAACATTTTTATGTTTTGAATGGAAGAGCAAATGGTAAAAGGAGGAAAACTTTTATTTATATGCTGTCCCAATGTCTTGTTCTGATATGAACTTTCTTCCTAAAGTTAAATGGGATAGTGTATGTAAGCAGGAAAGTTTCCTCTCTTTCTCTTTCTCATTATTTCTTTCCATGATTTCTTCTCTTCAGAATGTAGTTTATGAAAAAATAGGGTTTTTTTACCCTTATCTACTTCTTAATAAATATTAAAATATTACATATATATTGGCATACCCTGAAAACTGTACGAAACTTTACATCAAGGCTTTCTTAATGTGATATTCCAAAATGCTATTACTCAGTATTCTGTTTGTACTCTGTTATGTGAAAAATACATCCTACAATAAGAGGTCCTGTTGAAATTATATTTCCAATGTATTTATTCAGAATTGTATTTCACATTTTCAAATTTGTTAACTGGACTGGTAGTTGATGCAGTCCAACAGCCTCTAGTTGAAAACAAGCTCTTTTCATCTGAGGAGAAAGGAAACTATCCAAACAGTAGGTGAGATCAATTCCTAGCTGACAAGATGAAACTGCAAGAGAAGGAAGATCAATTTAATGTAACTTGGATTGATTATTGAAAACCATTCAATTCTCTGCCACATGATTGTATAATCAAGTGGCTAGAGTAGAGTGGAGTGGAGTGGATTGGAGTGGAGTTGAGGTAGAATGGAATGGAATGGAATGGAATGGAATGGAATGGAAGGGAAGGGAAGGGAAGGGAAGGGAAGGGAAGAGAAGAGAAGAGAAGAGAAGAGAAGAGAAGAGAAGAGAAGAGAAGAGGCTTTATTTGGCCAGGTGTGATTAGACACACATTTTTTTCTGGAACAAAGCTGTTACTGTACATGCAAAGCAACAGAGCAATAATAATCACAATAATAATACCAATAAGAGGGAATAGCAGAGAATATGATTGGAAGAATAATAGTGGAAGAATTGGAAGAATAACCATACAACAAATATACTTATACATAAAACAGTACAGTGAAGATTTGGTGTTCAACAAAGTGATGACATGATAGAAAAAAAATTAGTCCCTATGTCTAGCTGTTTTGGCATGCAATGCCCTATAATAGCACCCTGAGGGAGGAATTAAAACAGTTTATGTCCAGGATGTGAGGGATTCATAGTTATTTCTCAGTTCTCCTTCTGTTCTGCACAATATACAGGTCTTCTGTGGAAGCAGGATAGTGCAACTGTTTTTCTGAATCCTGCTGATTTGTCCTTTGGAGAAAAAATGTATTCATTAAATTGAGCATTCTCAAGCAGGACAGAATTTTAAAAATATGACGTGAGATCTTCAATTCTATTTGTAGAAGAAAGCAGGAAACTCTTTAAATGTATTAGTAAGTAACACAGTCTCTTTCATTTGATGGTTAGGCCAATAGAGTCAGGCGGAAATTCAGAAAGAAGCTCATCAATTATATGCATTTTTGGCAGCAAAATTCTCTAAAACAAATTCATCTTGAATTGTTTTTCAGTTTTTCAGGATTTAGTTTTCTGAGATTCTTGCTCTTTAATTAAAAGGAAAGGTGAGCATACTACATGCTGAATCTCCAAGGGGTGGAGAGGATATAATATAACTCTAATGGTAATTTAGCATAAATTTAATGTATTTTAAATGTTTCTCCCACAGTATGGCTTTAAAAGCTGGAGACAGATTAGCTAGTTTAATGTTAATGATTGTCATAGGATGGGACTTGGTTTGTGGGTTTGTTTATATTATTAGGATTAATAATACTTTGGTGGACTTTGGTGGTAGGAAATGATACACACCAGCACAAATAAAGACATATATCATATAACAACTATATCATATAATTAATCATCCTGTCTGAATATCTTTATGATAAAGAAGCAGTCATGAATTCTTATGGTACCTTACAATGTCTTGATAAAAATTATAAATTCAAAACAGATAGTGATTAGAAAATTGTAAGAGTCTTAGTACTTTTTTCATATTATTTTCACTTTATTTTACATTATTTTCTTTGTCTAGTAGCAGTGTTATATATCATTTTATTTGTCTAGACATGGATGTGCATTTATTTATTTGTATGATTTTCAAACTCAAGTCTATCTCATTAAAATATATTCATCAAATTGAAGACACTATAAAAACTAAGACTAAGCAAATATTTAATTGTGTGTTTTGTGTTTGTATTAATATTTTCAAACTTCTCTCATACTGGGTTGAGAAACTGATGAAGGTAGTTTTTATGATGCCAATACATTAATAGATAAAGTATAAATATGCTGTATATCACTTTTCAGTGCAGAATTTTTTATATAATTTCCATTTGTATAATATTCCCAGACTTGATCTCACAAGAAAAAAAAGTATGAGAACATCAGTTTCAGTCTATCACATTTCATTTGTTATTTAAGGTCATGTGCATTGTGTGTATGTGTGTTTTGTTGTTGTGGTAGTTTACTTCATGCTTATTGTTTGATACAACTTTGTTAAAATGCTCCTAAAATAAATGCACACATTATATATTTTTATATTTCTATTTTAAATAAACATAATATTTCAGGCAGTAGTCATGTATCCACTTTCTGTTTAGCATGCTATCTTAATTTAAACACACATTTTCCTATGTCTTTGTTACTATCATGACATTAAAAAAATAATAATACAGCATCTTTCAGGAAGTGTTGGCAGGGAAGCTAGAGAGAAAGTCACAAGCCACCTCAGAAATAACTTGTCTATTTTGGATCTGAATTGCTACATATATTTAATTTATATGATATATAGAAATGGCTTATAGTTGTAAAACCAGAAACTGCTCTTATCACATGCAAATGTTCAAACTGCAAAAATAAAAGCACTGTATATAAGAAACTAACCATTCTTGGCTTGTTTTAAATCACCTTGTTTTTAAAAAAGTGATGGGCATTTGCAATGGGCTGGTCCTGGAAACCTTAATGGAGAAAAAACTACAAATTTCATTTATAGCAGAGTTATCAATGTTGAGAACAAAATCATACTTAAATTTTCAACCATCCTCATAACTAAATCTAGGATGATTTTGCAATCTCTTTAACATTTTTTAAAAAAAATAAATATGTTTGTTCAGGTTTGCACTTTTAGTAAAGCAATACCTTAACATGTTTCAGAGAATTACTGCAGAACAGAAAAATTGAGCAGAGGCACAGGCACTTTAAATTAAAAAGTTTGACTTAAATTCAAAAGTGGCAATTATCTTTATTTGAAGGGTTTATTTGAGTTTCTGTAATTCGTTATTCAAAATTCTCTCCTAGAAATCAGTGATCACTCTTGTTTTCTGCAGATCATTTACAGGTGAGTGGAAGCTATAACTGGAAACTGTTTTCAGGAGACAATTTCAGATTTAAAAAATTGGTAAGGCAGCACTGTTGAAATAACAATACCTTCTATATACTTACAATGACAATTTAAAGCATCACATCCATAAAAAGAACAAAACTGCAATTTTGTACAGTATTTTTTCAGCTGGTGTTCCATTCAAAATCCAAGAAAGAAATACTTAGACTCCTTTAATCAAAGAAAAGATATCTTTTACTGGAAATCAAGTGGTAGCAACAAAAGAATTATGAATCTGAGAAAATGGGTGCGTAAATCACCTATCCAAAGCAATGTCAACGTTCCCACCCCCAATAGTTCAATTGGCTCATCCAATTAAAAGTTGTGCATATCATCATGTGGGTATCTCTAGGTGGTGATGAGGTCTCTGTCTGTTGACCTTGGCAGATTTTGATAAAGAGTTGCAGTTACTCATAGCATAGGATAGAAACCTAAGCAAGAATCTAACCCCCCCCCCAAAGCTTATTCAGTTCTGATTTGTAACATCTCCAGCTCACTTCCCATAACCATTACCCCCCCCCTCCTCCTGTTACTTATGACAGCCGAAAGATGCAAAGCAAAGGGAGAAAATCTTGAAGGCTGATATTCGGCCCTCCTAGAAAAGAGACATTAGTCCTACAAAAAGATAAAAATAGAAGGTAATAGACAATATACAGGTAACAGCAACATACTATTTTTTTAGGGTTTATCAGGATATTTAGTCATCTGATGACTGAATTTTAGGTTTCTCCCATGGAAGCTTGGGGATTGGGTACAAAGTCTTGTCCCAAAGCCACTTTAAACAGAGTAAACCCAGTACGACTATTTACCGAATTATTATATGCCACCTCAACGAATGTCAGTAGGTCAGCCCAATTATCTTGCTGATAATTTATATAACATCAAAGATATTGTTCCAATACCGAGTTAGTTCTCTCACAAGCCCCATTGGTTTGTGGGTGGTGGGTGGAGCTTAAGCCCTGGGCAGATCCCAATAACTTCAGGAACTCCTTCCAAAAGTTTGAGGTAAACTGGACCCCCTTGTCTGAGATTATGCGTTCAGGAACCCCATGTAACCTGTAGGTATGTAAAATAAAACATTTAGCCAGTGTTTTCACAGATAGAATTTTCGACAAGGTATGAAATGTACCTGTTTGGAAAGCAAATCAGTTACTACCCAAATAACTGTATTCCCCCCACTTTCAGGTAAATCCATTATAAAATCCATAGAAATTTCCTTCCATGGAGCTGTTGGTCTAGCCACATTTTGCAGTAGGCCTGCTGGTTTACCAGGAGGCTGTTTGGCTGAGGCACATATAGGAAAGCTAGTCACATAAGTCTCAATGTCCTTTTTCAAGGTAGGCCACCAAAATTACCTTTTAACCAAGTGTAATGTTTTCATGAATCCAAAATGTCCAGTAGCTTTAGAGTCATCAGCTTGCTGAAATATTTGGTTTCTCAGCTTTGCTGGAACATATAATTTGGCCACCTCCCATGCCAATCCATCTCTAACTATACAGTTATTTGAGTGAGCAAGGAACCAATCATCAAGTTTTAAAGCATCTCTTACTTGTGCAGTCAAATCATTTGATAAATCAACCTCCTTCTTATTCTGGGCTCTGGTAACCACTTGAGCTGCCAACTGTTTGATTGGGACAACAGGCCATACAAATTCTTGGCGAGCACTATTATATTGAAGTAATCTAGATAAAGCATCCACCATGAAGTTCTTCCCTCCTGGAATGTACTTCAATGAAAAATTAAAGCGTTTAAAGTACTGTGCCCAGCGAACTTTCTTGGGAGACATTTTCCGAGGCGTTTTCAAAGCTTCTAAATTTTTATGATCCGTCCAAACCTCAAATAGAAGTTTCACCCCTTCTAAGAAATGCCTCCAGGTTAACAGAGCCCAGCAAACTGCAAAAGCTTCTTTTTCCCAGATGGCCCATCTTCTTTCAGTTTCAGTTTGTTGACAGGAAGTATATGCACACAGTTGCAGAGTCCCCATCTCTTTTGCTTGTAGCAACACCGCCGTGACTACTACATCACTTGCATCGGTTTGGTTTACAAAAGGAGCATCCATGTCCAGGTGGTTGAGTACTGGTTCAGCAGCAAACAGTCATTTCAGCTTCTCAAAAGTGGCTTGACATTCCATGGACCACTCCAGTAGTTTACTAGGCTTCGGTTTCACCTCTCCTTTGGTTTTTAGGAGATTTGTGATAGGCATTGTAATCTTTGCAAAAGCAGGGATAAACTGACGGTAAAAATTAGCAAATCCCAAGAAACTTTGGAGTTGTTTCCTGGTGGGGGGAGGGGCCCATTCCAAAATGGCAAGAACCTTACCTGGTTCCATTTCTATGCCATCACATGAGATGCAATAGCCTAAATAGTCATTTTTTTCCTGGTGGAATTCACACTTGGACAACTTTGCTTACAGCACAGAAGCTCAAAGTTTTTCCAGAACTGACCACACTAGTTTCACATGTTCATCACGAGTCTCCATGTAGATAAGAATATCATCAAGATAAACCAACACCGCTTTGTATAGATGTTCATGCAATACCTGATTGACCATTTGCATGAATACTGCAGGGGTCCCCTGTAGGCCAAATGGAAGAACATTGAATTGAAATCAACCCATGGGGCAGTTAAAATCAATTTTCCATTCATCTCCTTCCTTAATTCGAACTCGGTGGTATGCTTCTCTCAAATAGAGTTTTGTAAAAAATTTCCCTTTGGCCAAGTGAGCCAACATATCCTTTATCAAGGGAAGGGCATACACGTTCTCCACTGAAATAGTGTTAAGGTTTCTAGTCAAAATCTAAACAAAGGGAGCCATCTTTCTTTTCATGGAACAATACTGGGGCTGCTACCTGGGGTCTAGAAGGTTGGATGAAACCATGTTCCAAATTCTTATCGATAAATGACCGATCTCTTCTTGCTCCCGCGGAGTCATGAAGTAAAGTTTCAGTTTTGGGAGTTTGACCCTGGGTAAAATTTCAGCACTGCAATCTGTTGAGCAATGGGAGGGAAGCTCATTTGAGGCCTTTTCACTGAATACCTCCTTTAAGTCTCAATATTCCTCCTGAATTTTCTCCTCCTCCTTCAGGCTCTCAGTGCCAGTGGAGGCCACCTCAGTGGCATTCTTGAGTTTCAGTTGAGATTGCCCCTCCCCTTCTGGGCATTGGTCAATACATATGCGCAATGACCCTCTCCTCCAATCAACATAGGGGTTCCATTTCCTGAGCCAGGGCTACCCCACTCCATCCCAGGAGCCACAATAAAACACAGAGTCTGTCTATGCTTCCCCATTGTCATTTCTATTGGTTCCATTATGAAATGTGCAGGGCCGTCCCCAGCTACCGATCAAAAGGCTATGGGCATTTTTAATGTTTTTATCCTTAAGCCCATTTTCTCTTTTACCTCCGAGCTGATTACGCACCTTGTGCACCCAGAGTCTAACAAGGCCAGCATTTCCCCTTTGGCTTCCAACGTGGGTACCCATAATCTCACTGGAATGGTCATAGGGCCCTTGTTTGTACTTACCAGTTAGTCATCTTCTGATTCGGATTCACTCTCTTCAGAGGAGGCTGGAGTTCCCAGCTCCTTTCTTTTTGTAGGGTGATCTCTACAACCTCCTCTGCTTTAAGTGCTGTTTTGCAAGGCTTTGCTTGAGTTTTTTCAAGTTTTCTTCCTCGTCCTGGTGCCCCCTTTGGCTCTAGTTTGGCATGGCAGTCTGCAGCCCAGTGGCCTTCTTTCCCACATTGGAAGCATGCAGTGGTCTTGGGTTTTGCCACCATTCCTCCCTTTTGAGGTTTTAAGGCTTCTCGAGAGATGGTGGGGGTGGACTTGCTCCAACCAAGGCCCCCCTGGTGTCTGTTTTGGGTCAGATCGATTTCCACTTCTGCTGCCAGCACATACCACAGTTGTAGCTTACTGAGGTCTCTTCTGGCAATACAGCTTTGATATACCTCTTCATTCAACCCATCTTTAAAAGCTTCTATCAGGGCTCCCTGGGACCAGCCTCAAATATGACACACCAGCTCTCTAAATTCCTGGGTGTAGTTGGCCACTGATCTTGCCCCTGATTTATGGTCTTCATCCTAATCCTGGCCTTGCGTTCAGCAAGTGGGTCTTCAAACCTGGCCTGTAGCGCAATCATGAACAGATCATAATTCCTCAGCTGAGGGGCACTATTATTATGCATCCTCCAAATGGCTCCAGACTTGTGCCAGGAAGAATCCTAACTCCTTGGGATCCACCCCATATTTTACTTCCATTGGAGGCACCTTTGGAATTCTACATCTTCTGGCAATTACTCCCCCCACTGGGGGCCCCTGGGCTGCTGTTGCCTGTTGCACTAGCCCAGGTTGATTTATGGGGCTGACTGCTCTAATTCTTCTGGCTGGGGCTGCCTCCCCCTCCTCTCCTTCATATCTTTGATCAGTTTGAGGATCTCCTATAGCTTCATTTAGAAGATGCAAGGCTTTAGTTAGTAGAAAATTCTTTCTTTCCTTCTCTTGCCATGGATCCTCTCTTCCACACTGATGGGTAGTGGTCACTCCTGGAGGAGGCTTTTCCTTAGGATCCTTCCAGCCAACTCCCAGGGACCATTTGGGTATAGTTACAGCTGGTTTTTCACCAAGACTTAATTCTGCTAACAAGTCAGCTTCCCCTGCTGCCTCTAACAGCAGAGAATCTTGTCCTCCAACTGCTCCCAGGTCTTCTTAGTTGCTGGCTGGATTTGACCTTGTGTTCAGACCTCCTCAGAAGAAAATTTATTAATTCTCCGGGTGGGCTGGTAATGGGGAGATTCAGAATAATGTCAGGTGGTGCTCCATTCAAAATCCAAGAAAGAAATACTTACACTCCTTTAATCAGAGAAAAGATATCTTTTACTGGAAATCAAGTGAAGTGGTAGCAACCAAAGAACTCTGAATCTGAGAAAATGGGCATGTAAATCACCTATACAAAGCAATGGCAACGTTCCCACCTCCAATAATTCAACTGGCTCATCCAATTAAAAGTTGTGTCTATCATCATGTGGGTGTATCTCCAGGTGGTGATGAGGCCTCTGTCCATTGACCTTGACATATTTTGATAAAGAGTTGCAGCTGCACATAGCATAGGATAGAAACCTCAGCAAGAATGTATCCCCCCCCCCAGCTTATACAGTTCTGATTTGTAATATCTCCAGCTCGCTTCCCATAACCATTCCTCCCTCCTCCCTGTTACTTATGACAACCAAAAGATGCAAAGCAAAGGGAGAAAATCTTGAAGGCTGGCAGTATTGCTGTAATCAATGTCATTTAAGACCTTGGTCTTCGGTGGTTCCAAATTACATCGGATATCTAATTCTTTTAATATAAAGTTTATTATAGTTTTTAATACAGAATAAAAACTAACAAGAACTAGTGTTTAGAATGAAAAAGAAAAATGAAAGAATAAAAGCAAAGACAAAAGTTGTAGAAATCAAAAAGAAAGATTTAAAAAGTGCTAACATGCAACTTTCTTTTACAGCAACAATATATAAATATAAAATAACCTCTTTACTTATGGCTACAGCATTGTTTACATTTGCTTTATAATCTATTTTTTTCTATTTCTCAAACTATATATGATAAAAAATTATCTGTTTTCCAAAGAGTCAATAAGGGTTTTGCAATCATCAGTAAATTTAGACAATGTCCTATGTTTAATTAAAGCAGTGAAGTTGGCCATCTCAACAAATTCTACCATTTTCACCATCCATTCCTCCATTGTGAGTAAAGTTGAATATTTCTGCCACTCTTATGCATATAAAAATGTCATTGCAGTTGTCATACATAAAACATGCATCAATTCATCAATCCCAAAAGAAAAGTCCCTGATATCAATTGTATATGTGTCTTTAAAAACTTCTGATTTATTGTGTATAATTGAGTTTACTTTTCTGTATGGCTACCAAGCACGGTAAAATATCTTCTTTTTGGTTACATTTCCAGTATAACTTCATTTATTGTACTCAAATATTGTTAACCGTAACAAAACTGAAGAAGCTACATCATCAAAGAAAAACAAATTCTAGTTGCCTTTTGAAAAAGCATCTTTGGAACATACCTTACATAATTACAGTTCTTTACCAAAGCAAGTATAGTTTCTTATTGGATATGTCCATTTTTCAGTATCCACCTGAATATCATATTGTTATTAAAAGTTTTCACACTGTTTTATATGTTGTTTTCTATAGACTTACTGGACAAAACTACCAACCTGTTCTTTAAAATCCATGAATGGTTGTCGAAATATCCAGGTAATTAATAAATCTATCCTTTCTGAGCAGATGTATAAAGTTAAAGAAACTAATTGATCATGTCAGGACAAAGGTGTTGTTCATTGTGCAAAGGCCAAGTTAATTCATATTGATGTGATGCAAATTAACCTTAATCAGCTACTAGGCTGACTCTGATTTCATTACTTGATGTGTTGTACTTAGACATCACCTTCCTTTAAAAATCCCTCAGACTTATTTCATCTTTGCCTAAAAAATAATAATAAAGGCCCATTTACACATCAAGTCTTATTAATGTAATTGGCTTTAAGATTGACTTTTTTTTTATGTTGCCACTTTTGGTTTCCGTTAATTTTGAAAAGGTCACATAATTCAGTCTGATGATATAAATTAATCTCAAATGTTCCCATCCTTCTTTAAAATGATAGGTCATTGCTTTAAAAAATATATTCTTTCACAAAGATAGCATACATTTTGTCTGAGAAGGTTTGGGACATAGACTTTGATTATGCTAACTGCTATATACATTTGTAAAGGGGTGATATATCCTTCTGCACACATTTTTCCTCTGTATTTGTCTTAAAATATTATTGGATATCTGTAAGTGTGGTAGAGCTGATTAAATGGATCTGTTGATTATTTTGATCAATAAAATTATAGACTATTAGTTTTATGTACTTTATATTTTTATGCTTTTTATGCTTTTTATGCTACAAAAAATTGTAGAATTTTTTTCTGATTATTTTTTAGAATTTGTTTTAATTGTTTATAAGCCACCCAGTCATGCATTCAGAAAGTATTCAGAACACTTTCAGTTTTGCAACTTTGTTGTGCTGCAGCCTGATTCTATAATTGTTGAAATTCATTTTTTCTTATTGATCTACATTCATCACCCCATAATGACAAAGTGGAAACAGAATTGTAGAAATGTCTCTAAATTTATTAAAAGGAAAGAAAAACCCCTGTAATATCACAATGACAAAAATATTCAGACCCTTTGCAACAACAATTTTAATTTAGCTCCGGTTTCCTACCCCTATTTCTCTTTATAGTTGCTGATATGTTTCTACACCTTGTTTGGAGTACCATACATCCAAGACAACACAGGAGTAGCTTTGGAACAACTCTGTGAAAAGCCCTGACTTCAACTCTTTGGAATATCTCTGGATGGACCTGAAAATAGCTGTTCACTGATGGTCACCATCCAACTTAACTGAACTTGAGAGGATTTACAAGGAAGAATGGAAGAAAATTGTCCAATCCAAGTGTGCAAAGTTTGTTGCATCATACCATCCAAAAATTTTGAGGCTAAAATTGCTGCCAAAGTTGCTTCAAAAAAGTACCGAATGCTTATGAATGCTTATTTCTGAATGCTTATCCCAAGTAAAAGGGCTCTGAATACTTTCTGAATGTACTGCATGTATGAAATGGCTAATATTATATATTATTTATAGATTACCTAATATAATATATAGAAAACTAGGTTCAGTGGCCTAGGTGAAGTTTTCTATGTCAACAATTCCATGATTGTGTTCATATTGTGAACAAATCAAATAATAAAAATATTATTGCTTCAAATTTTAAGACAATATATTAGGTAGTTTTCTATATCCTGTATATTTGTATTATTTATTACACAATAATTTGTCCAACTGCAGAGGCTTTCAGCAATTTATAATAACTAAAATCCAAATCCTTGCCTGATCACATAAAACATTGTAATTTATCTTCGTTATTACATTTATAACATCAAAAATCTAACAACAGCATGCAAAGTTAAAGCAACTCCAATAAATGGGACTTCCGCATCTGCTGTTCACTATTCCAATGAAAACGAATTCCCATTCTATCTGTCATTGGTCCCAAAGTTGACATTGTTACTTAGGATTTCCTAACATTTAAAATTTAAAATACAATTTTAAATTGCAGGATATTTCCTCCCTTGTAATTTAACCCTTATTACTTCTGGAATATAAAGAATGAGGGTCAAGCCATGTGACACCTGTTTAAGTATTTAATTGATGATTACACTCCAAGTATGTTTTTCAATCTCTAGTTATAGATCCACACAATAGAGACATCCAGACTATACTTAATTAGTCTGCTAATCAGAATTCATGGAATACTTTACCAAATGCTTCTATCAACCTCAAATTGCCTTCTTGTTTTTCAAATTAGGTCTTCACAATTGCTCAGTTGAATGTACTGTACAGCCTCTTGTCAGAGAATTCTGAGTTAAAACAAAAGTCAAGTGGAACTCTCCTTTTCTTTGTTGTATGTTGTACTTTGTCTACTTTTAATTGAACATTTGGTATGCTGCTTTTATTTTAGTTTGAATGTTAATGAGATGATTTTGCATTCAACTTCCTTCACTAAACTTATTTTGAACTTAACTTACCTGAAATTATTTTTAAAAATAACCAGCTTTTTTCTGTCCTCCATATCTATTCTATTTAATTTCCAGCTTTTCACAGAAACATTTATAAGACCACATTAGCTTGCACTGATGATGTTACCTAGCTTGGGTAATTAAATATTAGCAAGAACAAGCAAGTTCAGAGAGCACCAAGGACCCTTCAAAAATATGAGAAATTCATATATGACCCAAGGATTATAAATTATAAATTTATAAAATTTCCAAAGGTTCATTCCTCCTACCTGTAACCAAGTTTTCCGTCCATCTTAGTGAAAAGAAATTTTGGGGATGTAGTTTGAAACTGAACTAAGTGAAATTATTCTAACTTTAACTATAACTATTATTATAGTTACAACTATAACTATAAATTTTAATGAGTTTTTTCTGGCTTAGGAAGATCTGTATTGAAATGTAAGTCATGAGTACTATAAATGTCTCATACTTTAATGTTTTCACATTCTAGCAAAACATCAATCATGCAATAATTGTCTTCTTGTGTTTATATGTTCATAGCTATATTTATAATCTATGTGGGATTTTTATTGTACTGACAATTTGGTGCTTATTGGAAACTGGCCATTAATTGATGCTTCTCACTCATAGCAAAAATTCCATAGCATTTCAGATCTATGCTTAAGTGCACATTTTCCTGACTCCTGAGAATCCAAAGAAAGTATATACAAAGTGTTTAAATGACTACTGTTCCAAAATGTAAATATTTCATTCTTTTATATTCCCAGACCGATTTCAAATGTAGCTAAATTACACATTTATAACAATCCCAGAAAATAAGTCACTACTGCACTGTTTTCAGTAAAATGTAAACATACATATATATACATTTTATTAAGGAGACATTTGCTTAATTTATCAATTACCATATAACTAATGTGGACCATAATTCTTAGTGGATACAAAAAGCATATTAACGTTAACAGTTACCATATTGCCTATTTTTCATAAAGCAATGTTTACTCTCTCTCATAAGACCAAAAGTTTCAGAGGAAAAACATGCAACAGAAAAATCGAATCTTGCAGAGCAAGGAAAGAAAAACCTCACTTTTGAACAAATCAATGAAAGAGTTTCAAAAGAGATAGTTGCACAGATGGTATTAATTTCCATGAACACACTTTTGCTAATTTTTTTTCAAGATGGTTCTTTAAATAGACTTGAAATATTTCTCATGCAGTTAAATCATCTCAAACCCTATGAATATTACATTCCCCATATCTCCAACCTAAAGTGAGGGTACATGACAATTTGTTCCATATTCCAAAATCGGTCATTTTCAGAACACTGAACAGAGGACATAAAATGCCTTGTATCTGAAGGCTGATTTATTTTGACTAAATTATTTTGGATCCTATTCAGGACTTGCTGAACTTAACTTTTTATTTTGTTTTTACAATATTTATTGGATTAATAATACTTGGAAGATGTTTTTAACTGAACATTTTTGAACTTTTAATTATGGTTATAGTTATCACAATGCATCATTTATAAAATGTATTAATGTACAAAAAATACAAATTATATAAATGCAATCTATTATCAAAATGACCACAATGATAAATTATAATAGACTTTGATAGTACAAATTATCTAAGCATTATGGTTAATGCTTATGGTTAGTGAACCATTTGTCTTTGCACGTGTGTCAGGCAGTGCTCCATTCAAAATCCAAGTTTTCGGTAAGTTCAGCTGGTAAGTTCAAATGTTACAGGATTTATAATCCATTCAATCGTGAAAGGACCAACATATTCAGGACCAAACTTCTTTGACTTTTGAGTGGTTTGCAGGTATCTGGTGGACAGGAAAACTTTGTCACCTACTTTATATAATTTCTGTGGAGATCTTTTCTTCTCTACAAATTTCTTATGAGCTTGATGTGCCTTATCTAATGCTTTACCTGTTATTGGCCAGTTAAGTTGGAGTTGAGTTATCCATTCATCCAACGAATGGATGTTAGGTCTTTCACGAGGAAGTTCAGGTATGGGTACAAAATCTTGTCCCAAAGCCACTTTAAATGGAGTGAATCCAGTACTACTATGAAAGGAGTCGTTATATGCCACTTCAGCAAATGGTAGCAAGTCAGACCAGTTATCTCGTTGATAATTTATATAACATCTAAGATACTGTTCTAACACTGCATTAGTTCTCTCACAGGCCCCATTGGTTTGGGGGTGGTGGGAAGAGCTTAAGCCCTGGGCGAAGCTTATCAACTTCAGGAACTCTTTCCAAAAAATTGAGGTAAATTGGACCCCTCTGTCAGAGATTATGCGTTCCCAAACACCATGTAACCTATAGATATGTGAAATAAACAGTTTAGCCAATGTCTTAGCAGATGGAATTTTGGAACAAGGTATGCAATGTACCTGTTTGGAAAACAAATCGGTTACCACCCAAATAACCATGTTTCCACTGCTTTCGGGTAATTCTACCATAAAGTCCATAGAGATTTCCTTCCAAGGGGCTGTTGGTCTAGCTACATTTTGTAACAACCCTGCCAGCTTACCAGGAGGTCTCTTTGCCAAAGCGCAAATGGGACAGCTAGCTACATAAGCTTCAATGTCCTTCTTCAAGGTAGGCCACCAGAATTGCTCCTTCACCAGGTGTAAGGTTTTCACAAATCCAAAATGACCAGCTGCTTTAGAATCATGAGCTTGTTGTAGTATTTGGCCTCTGAGCACTTGTGGCACATACAACTTGCTCCCGACCAAGCCAAACCATCTCTAACTGTATAGTCTTTCGAATGAGCCAAGAACCAATCATCATTTTAAAGCTTCTTTTAGTTGTTCGGTTAGGTCATTCGATAAATCCACTTCTTGTTTCTTCCTTTGGGCTCTGATGATCATTGGGGTGGTTAGATGTTTGGTCAAAACAATTGGACTTATCACCTCCTGGCGAATTGGGGTAGTCTAGAGTGAGCATCTGCCATGAAGTTCTTACCCCCTGGAATGTACTTCAGTGAGAAATTGAACCACTTGAAATACTGGGCCCAGCGAACTTGTTTAGGGGACAGCTTCCGAGGCATTTTTAAGGCTTCCAAATTTTTATGATCAGTCCATACCTCAAATGGATGTTTTGCTTCTTCTAGGAAATGTCTCCAGGTCAATAAGGCCCAATGAACTGCAAAAGCTTCTTTTTCCCAAACGGCCCACCTTCTCTCGGTTTCAGACAGTTTATGAGAGGTATACGCACAAGGCTGTAAGGTCCCTTTCTCATTGATTTGAAGTAACACCGCTCCAACGGCCACATCACTCGCATCAGCTTGGATCACAAAAGGAGCCTCCATATGCGGGTGGCTTTAGTACTGGTTCTGCAGCAAACAGACATTTTAGCTTTTCAAAAGCTGCTTGGCACTCCATGGACCACTCCAACGGTTTACTTGGCCTTGGCTTCTCCTCCCTTTTTGTTTTTAAGAGATTTGTGATGGGCATTGCTATCTTAGCAAATGTCGGGATAAATTGCGGGTAAAAATTTGCAAATCCCAAGAAGCTTTGAAGTTGTTTTCTGGTACGTGGTGGAGCCCATTCCAATACAGCATGCATTTTCTCTGGATCCATTTCTATGCCCTCAGATGAAATGCGATATCCCAAATAGTCAATTTTCTCTTGATGGAATTCACACTTGGATAGTTTAGCATACAACTTAGCGGCACACAGTTTCTGTAGAACCGACCGCACCAGTTTCACATGTTCATCCAGAGTTTCTGTGTAGATAAGGATGTCATCAAGATAAACCAGAACTCCCCTGTATAAATGTTCATGTAACACCTGATTGATCATCGGCATGAATACAGCTGGGGCCCCTTGTAAACCAAAAGGAAGAAAGTTGAATTGGAAACAACCCATCGGGCAGTTAAAAGCAGTCTTCCACTCATCCCCTTTCTTAATTCGAATTCGGTAGTATGCTTCTCTCAAATCCAACTTCGTGAAAATCTTCCCCTTCACTAGGTGGGCCAAATGTCCTTCATCAAAGGCAGGTGGTACACATTTTCCACAGACATGGCGTTCAAATTTCTGTAATCCACGACCAAGCGTTTGGAGCCATCTTTCTTTTCACAGAATAACAGGGGAGCCGCTACCCGGGACCTAGCAGGTTGGATGAAACCACGTTCCAGATTTTTATCTATAAACAGTCTTAGCTCCTCTAATTCCCATGGTGTCATTGAGTACAACTTTGGTTTCGGGAGCTTCACCCCAGGCAAAATTTCAATAGCACAGTCTGTTGACCGGTGAGGCGGGAGTTCATCTGAGGCTTTCTCACTGAACACTTCCTTTAAATCCCAGTACTCTTTTGGAATTTTCTCCTCCCCTTTCATGGGTTCGGTATCTCTGGAAGCTATTTCAATCGGAATCTGAAGCTTCGGCTGAGATCTCCCCTCTTTTTCTGGTCGTTGCTTGGTGCGTATGCGCAACAACCCCTTTCTCCAATTAACCTGGGGGTTCCATTTCCGGAGCCAGGGCAATCCCAGTATTAATGGTTGCTCCATCCCAGTGACCACAATAAAGCACAGAGTCTCATCATGGTTTCCCATGATCATTTCTATAGGTTCCGAGATAAAGCATGCAGGGCAACCTCCAGCCACTGATCCATCTAATTGGGCAAAGGAAATGGGCACCTTTAAAGGTTTTAGTTTTAAGTCCATTTTCTCCACTACTTCCGTATTGATTATACACCTTGTGCACAAGGTGTATAATCTAATAGGACTAGCATTTCCCCTTCAACCCCTGAATTGGGTACTGTTAAGCCTGGGTTCCCCAACCAGGGTTAGGTAGACAAGCTAAACAGAATGTGCAGCGTTAGTCAGATAGGCACACAGATAAATGAGTGAGCTAAGCTTGTATGTTTATTAACATACAGTAAAAATAACAGATACGCTTGTGCTATCAAGAATATATTTTATTCCAGTATAAGTTTATGGCATAGTCAAATAACAGTTCAATATTCATTTACCATGTAGTCAGTCCAATCAGGGGTATTCAGTTAGCAAAGTCCATGAAGAATATCCTATGTCAATTCACTTATAAATCAGTCCTTTGTTGTCTCTCCCGTTCGAGCAATGCAGTCTTGATTCCAAGCAGTAATCAGGGATCATTAAAGCCAGAGAGAGCGAGAGAGCGAGCAAGCCGTAGTCTTGCTACTTTTATATTGTTTTCTTAACCACTCCTTTAATTGCTATTTCCCAGTTAAAGCTGTATACACTCTAACATACACCAACTATGATTCATAGTTATTATTTCACCTAAACCAGTTAGGGTGAACAATGTTATCCCTAACAGGTACCCTCAACTTCACCGGAATGGTCATAGGGCCCAGGCTTGGACTTATCAGGAAGTCGTCCTCTGAGTCGAAATCGCCCTCCTCAGGGGAAATTGGGGTGTCTGACTCTTCTTTCACGGGAGGGGTGACCTCTGCCATCTCTTTCGACTTTAGTGCTGCTTCGCGAGGCTTCATTGGGGATTTTTCAGGTTTCTTCCCTTCTTTTGGCACCACTTTTGGTTCCAGCTTGACTTTGCAATTTACAGCCCGGTGACCTTCCTTCCCGCATCGAAAACAGGCAAAGGGGTTGGGTCTTGCCAGCACTCCTCCCCTCTGAGGTTTGGGAATCTCTTGAGGACGTGGGGGGAAAGGTTTGCTCCACCCAGAACCTCCCTGCCATCTGCTTCGGGTTAAATTAATTTCCACTTCTTCTGCCAACAAGTACCACATCTGCAAGTCATTTGGGTCTCTTCTATCAATGCATCTCTGGTACACATCTTCGTTTAAACCATCTTTAAATGCTTCTGTCAGGGCTTCCTGGGACCAGCCTTGCATATGACCTGCTAACTGTCTAAATTCTTGGGTGTAGTCAGCCACTGACCTCTGCCCCTGATTTATGGTCTTCATCCTGATTCAGGCCTTGCGCTCTGCCAATGGGTTCTCAAATCTAGCTCGCAGTGCAGTCATGAACAGGTTATAATTCATCAACTGGGGAGCATTATCATTATGCAGGGTCACCATCCACTCTGCAGCTGTTCCCTCCAGAGCCCTGGTAACACATCTCACTTTGGTTGCTTCTGAGGGAAAATCCTCCCCGTATTCTTCAATATAGCTCCAAACTTGGGCTAGGTTTTGGGATCTCCCCCGTATCTTACTTCTAACAGAGGCAGCCTAGCAGCTCTATGCCTTCTAGGAATTACACCTCCCGCTGAGGGCCCTGGGGCTGCTGCTGGATCGGGTTGATTTATGGGAGAGGGGGCTGCTCTGCTTCTTCTAGCTGGGGCTACTCCCCCTTCCCCTGCATACCTTTGTGCAGCTTGGAGTTGTTCAGAGGCTTCATTAAGGAGTCTCCTGGCTTGATTCAATCAGAGTTCTCTCTTTTCCTTCTCTTTCCATGGCTCCTCTTTTCCACACCAGCGGGTGATGGTGATCCAGGGGGGAAGCCTTCTCCGGATCTTTCCAGCCAACCCCCACCGACCATCTGGGCTTCACAGCTGGATCCTCTTCCACATTGAGCTCTGCTAGCGATTGGGCTTCCTGTACCAGCAAATAATCGTGCCCTCCAATGGCTCCCAGATCTTCCTGGTCACTAGTTGAAGATGACATGATGTTCAGGCCCCCTCAGAAGAAAACTGGGTGTTTTATCCGGGTGGGCTGGTAGAGTGAGATTCAAAATAATGTCAGGCGGTGCTCCATTCAAAATCCAAGAAAGAAATATTTAGCCTCTTTAATTTAGAAAAAAGTTATCTTTTACTGAAAGTGAAGTGGTAGCAACCAGAGAATTCAGAATCTGAGGAGTTAGGTGCATAAATCACATATACAAAGTGATGGAAGTGTTCCCACCCTCAATAGTTCAAATGAAACTTCCAATTAGAAATTGTGAATATGATCATGTGGACATCTTCAGCTGATGATGAAGCCTCTGTCTGTTGACCTTGGAATACTTTGATAACGGGTTGCAGTTGTGCAGAGAAAAGAAAGCTAAGCGAGAAATAGAAACCTAACTCTGATGTATGCTCCCCCCCTTCATTTACACAACAGAAAAATGTAACACCTCCAGCTCACTTCCCAGATTAATCCCACTCTCCCCTCCCTCCATTTCTTATGACAGCCGAAAGATGCAAAGCGATAGTAGATCTTGAATGCTGACAACATGTCCATTTCAATTAAAATACTATTTATTAAAAGAAGAAATGCTGTAATGATTCTTAGCAGTGTATTTTGCTGAGGTAAAGCCCATGTCACACTGCACCAACAGATGGAAAGAGGATGTAAAACAGAGAAAAACGCTTGCCATCCATTGGTTAACATGATGCATCCGTTCTGTACTCACTGCGTGTGTGATTCATACGTTCTATCCGTCCAGCATCCGTCTACTGAGATTTCATCTGCTCAAAAAGTTTTCAGTTGCACAAAACTTTTTGAGCGGATGAACTTTCCGCCGCATCCGTTCTACATCCGCGACACATACGGGGATCAAACGTTCTACATCCGTTACACGACTGATGTATCCGCTCGGCATCCACTGTACATCCACGCAACTCGCATCCGCTCCAGTGAAAAACGGAAAGAGTGAGGAAGTGAAACGGACGCGGAATGTCTGCGCAGCCTTAGTAGCATGGACATATAAAGGATGTAAGCAGATGCAGCTCGCATATAAAGCATTAAAACGGAAAAAACACTCATATAGGGGACGTATCTTGGATATTTAGGATGTCTGGAGGATGTCTAGAGGATGCGGAAGGACACCTAGTGGAAAACCTATATTTCCTATAAAAAGGGGGAGGAAATCACCTGGATCTCACTTTCAGTCCAGCAGCTCTACTGTACAGACCTCTTCAGCCTTGATCTTGCTCTTGCTCTTCCACAGCATCCAGTCATCTCCACCATGGATCGTTGCGCACTCCTTTTGGAAGCCGCTATCATTCTACAACAGTGCAAAGCCCTCTGCAGGCTCTTTCACCTGTTCTACACAAAGAAAAGGAGGCGTCTAAGAAGTGTGTGGGTCCGAAGATGGATCGTGAAAAGAGCTGAGTACGTACTGTATAACAAGCTGATGGTGGAGCTGAGGAATGAAGACCCTCGTGCATTCCAGCACTTCATGAGGATGCCACCAACCATGTTTGATGAAGTTGTGCAGCGGCTGAGACCTAGGTTGACCAAGGCAAACACCAACTTCTGCCCAGCCTGGACCCTGGACTGAAGGTGGCACTGACTCTGTGTCACCCGGCCTCTGGGACCACATACAGGAACATGCAGTATGGCTGGAGGGTGCCACACAACACTATCAGCATTATGGTCAGAGAAGTGGTGCAGGCCATCATCGAAGAATACATGGAGGAGCTTCTCCAGTGCCCCTCCACTGAACAAGGCTGGAAGAAAGTTGCAGAGTAGTGGTATCAGAAGTGGATACCCACACCGTTGGAGTTGGAGATACCCACAAAGTGGAAGAGCAGTGGTATCAGAAGTGGATACCCTTCCACCACACCATTGGAGCCATAGATGGGAAGCACGTGGCCTGCAAAGCTCCAGCAAACTCATTATTTCAACTACAAGGGCTTCTTCAGCATCATCCTTTTTGCCATGGTCAATACTGACTACAAGTTCATGTACATCGATGCTTCAAGCAACGGGTCAGCTTCAGATGCCCAGGTATACAATGCCAGTGACCTCAAGGAGGGACTGGAACGCAACCTCATCATGGGCTTCCCAGATCCAGACCCCCTGCCCAACGACACACAAGATGTGCCCCGCCTTCTCCCTCACAATCTACCTCATGAAGCCCTACACCTCCAGATGCCTCACCCATGAAGAGAGGATCTTCAACTACAGGCTGTCCAGGGCAAGGCGGGTGGTGGAGAACGCCTTTGGCATCCAGGCCAAAAGGTTCCAGGTACTTTTCACCACCATGCAGCATCGCCCAGAGACCGTGAGGAACATCGTGGAAGCTTGCTGCATCCTGCACAATCTCATGCACACCCGCTACCCAGTGCTGCAGAACAGTCTTGTGGACTGCCAACAAGGCAATGGAAACATGGAGCCTGGTGAATGGAGGCAAGGAGTAAATCTGATAGTCACTGTGGATGTGCAAGGCCCCAACAGAGCTTCATGTGAAGGGAAGAAACAGCACAACCTCCTGAAACACTGGTGCAACTCCCCAGCTGGAGCAGTGGAGTGGCAAGACAGGATGATAGATGCATAATGGATGCTTCCTTCAGCCTGTCTCATCACACTGATGAGATGGTGCCATGTATGTTGTGTGGCCCTACAATGAACAGGGCATTTAATAAAGAGTTGTGTTTATGTTGAAATGTGTTGATGAATGATTAAATTGTTATTGATAATAAAGGGCCATAGGTGTGGTACCTGGAAGGGTGGACCATACAGTACCACTATGCTTGCACTGGAGGCTTATCTATCCCACTGCTATCCTTACCCATCCCAAAGCTATTACCCATCCCACAGGTATCCCTGCCCATCCCACTGCTATCCTTACCCATCCCACAAGCATGCAAAAGCTTAAACCATTTCTAAAAGTTTCCACCAATACTTTATTTATTAAAAGAACTGAACCAAGTGTGTGAAGCAAAGATAACCTTTATTAACAACAATCTGTAAAAGCAAAATGACCTAAGTAAAGTGTCCAAAGCAAAGATAATGTCAACAGGTAGCAACCCAGTCTCTGGCACTCTTCTCAGTCACTCTGAGGCATGCCCATGGTCTCAGGGGTGAAGGTTCCAGGTGCTGTGGAGGTGGAAGTGGCTGTAAGTGCTGGTCTGAGGCACCATTGGGATGCCTGGCCCCAAGAGGACAACAGGGGGTGGTGTGTGCAGGAAGCTCTCAGAGAGCTTGGCTCAGTCCCGTGATGTTGAGAAGCCCTTCCTCCATGACATGGGGTGTCAGTCCCAAGACCGATGACAGAAGTTCTGAGGCCGGGCTTGGCTATGGGGTGGAGGAAGGAGTAGTATAGTGGGGCTGTCTGGTCTGCAGGTGAGTGAGGTGATGCATTAGTAGCATCTGTGACATCGGTGGCATCTGTGACATCAGTGGCATCGGTGGCATCGGTGGCATCAGTGGTATTGTTGGCATCGGTGGCACCTGTGGTGTGCAATGTGCCTGGACTGGGAAGGGCTGCCTGTGCTTCTGGAACTCCTGGTAGCCATAGGCTTGGTAGGTGAGGGGCTGTTGAATCCTTTGGAAGGGCTGTGGCATCACCTGGGGTGGAGGAGCAGACCTGGACTGGGTCAGAGCAGGTTCAGCTGGGCCTGGAGGGTGGTGCAGAAGACCTGTGATCCTCTCCTTGATCACCTGGTACTGGGATTTGGGCATTTCCATGAGGGTCTGGTTGATGTAGCTGAGGAAGGGCTTTATGTTAGAGGATGGTATGTCGGACTGTACCAGCTGAGAGAGGAGATCTACACTACTCTTGATGGTGTCCCTGATCTCCAAGAGGACAGTGTGGCTCTGTCCCTCTGGTCTGGCTCTCTGCCTGCTTTCTGTGGAGGTGGAGCTGGGTGTGGGTGTGGGTGTGGGTTGCTCTCTGGTGGCAGTGGCTTCTTCTTGCTCCAACTGCATTAGGGGGTTCTCCATGTGCTCCACCACAGGGAGTGCAGCTGTCAGGGGTTTCTCCGTTGTGGGACGCTCCAAAGATACCTGCTTGGACATAGGATCTAACTCATGGCCAGAAGAGGACTAGCTCTCTGTGGGCTGCCTGAGAGAGAGGGTTGACAAAGGTGCTGGTTCTTGGTGGCAGATCTCACTCTCCAAGAAGCTGCAATTGGCCATCACGTAGGTCTCCTGGTTGGTGAGCTTGACCGCGGCCTGGCCAGACTTCTTCAGGTGCAGCTTCCCATACCAGGTGTGCATGTGCTTCCACCACCCCAGGAGGACGTCCAAAGTGTAGCCCAGGCTCTCCGCCTTTTCTCTACAAGCCGCCTGCTTCTGCTTGGTGTCTTGATAGAGCCTGTGTCCCTTCCTCCAGAGGTACTCGTTCTCCCTCAGCGATTTGAGCACCTTCTCCTCATGTTCCTCTGCAATGGAGTACTGCCTCCTCTCACCCTTTTCTCGCGAATGCCTCTTCCTCCCTCTGGCAGGCTTTCTGGGCCCTCATCAGCAGGGCTTTGAGGTTCTAGGGGCTGGTCCACCACACCACCACCACCACCATCATCATCATCAGCAGCAGCAGCAGAAGCAGAAGCAGCACCAGCAGCACCAGCAGCATCAGCAGGACCAGGAGCAGCACCAGCAGAGTCAGCACCAGCAGAAGCACCAGCATCAGGAGCAGCACCAGCAGAAGCACCAGCACCAGCAGAATCAGCTCCAGCAACAGAAGCCCCAGCAGAAGCATAGTCAGCGCCAGGGGGTGGGATGGTGGTCCTGTCCTTCTTGCCAGGGCTGGCAGGAGTAGGCACCGGCTTCCTCTTCTTCCCCATGGTTGTTGGCTGAAGATGTGTCTGGCAGCAGGTCTTCCCTCTGAATGGTGACCTGCTTGCGAGCTGCTTCCCTTTATATCTGAGGGGCTGATGCAATGCATCCTCCCCGCATGCGCAGTGAACGCTTTGCATCCATTAGGCATCCGCTAGGCATCCGCTAGGCATCTGTGATGCATCTGCATCATCCGCTAGGCATCTGCTCTGCATCCGCTCCTTCCGCTGCGCGTTCACTTCGCTGTTTTCCCATGGAAGCCCTTGCGGATGTGTCATCCGCTTCCATCCACTAGGCTGAGCATCCGCTTAACATCCTCGCTACGTCCTCCCCCCGTCCATTCCTTTCCTTTGTTGTCCTCTCTCTTTATGCAAATTTGGGGCACTTTTGAGAGCGGATAACAACGGATGGAAAATTTGCTCATCCACTGTGTCCTTTTTACATACTTTTGCATCCGTCGGCCAATGTGACCTAGTCTTAACCATTAAATGCTTCAGTTGAAAATAATTTGAAAAACAGTGGTTTTTTTTAAAAAAAACAATAACTAATATATATTTTGAGCCATAGCTGAACTATGAAGCTGGATGTGCACTGGCTACCCATTTGCTTCCAGGTGCAATTTAAGGTGCTGGTTGTCACCTTTAAATCCCTTCATAGCTTGGGACCAGGTTATTTGAGGGATTGTTTCTTCCTTGTCACATCTACCTGATTCATCAGAGTGGGGAGGCAGGGAATGCTGCAGGCCCCATCCCCGAGGGAGATACATTAAAGAAGATATGTGAAAGAAAGTTGTACCAAGTGTTGATCTTATTTCAGTTTAACAATACATCATTACTGAGAAGAAACGGGAAAAGTGAGTATGTGAGCAAAATCACTAGATTTACTAGATTCAGAATGGTTTAGATAACATGGTTTCTTGATTGCCATATGTTATGTAAAATAAGTTATTGTGTCTGCATATGGTGTTTGTATATGGTATTTTTCTTTGTGTTATTTACTAAATAAATCAGAGTTAAGGGACCTATAATGTGAAACCAATCAATGTGCTACTATATGAAGAATTTAAAAAGATATAACAATAAAGCTAGTTATGGACAATAATTTCTTTCAATTGACCATGATGGTGAATCATCCATTTGCTTTATTCATTTATTAAAGACATATACTTTGTTAATCTCACTTTTGTAAATAAGTACAGAACTATGTAACTCCATTATGGAACTTATTTTATAAGTTTTTATAAAAGCACCACAGAAACATAGTGATCAATTTTGTAATGATTGTTAATCAAATATTCACTTGACAGTTAACCTATAATAATGTTGATAGCTAAAAATAATTTATGCTCCAGTTCTAGTGTTTCTTGAATAGCAGCAAGGAAGGAGACAGTCAGATTTGGACATTCTGGCTTCATTTCCCTTTATTTTTTTTCAACTGAAGAAGTAAATATAAGTTTTCCTTTGATAATATAACAGGTGAGACCAATTCTTACACAAATAAGAATTCCTAGATATACAGACATAAATACAGGCATACTTACAGATTAATTTCAACCTAAAGACAGGCACAATTGTTTAAGAATTATTTAGATGATTTTATTATTTTTATTTGTATTATTTTATATGATTTATTATTGCAACTCCTCCCAATCTGTTAGAACAAGGAGATATATAAATAATATATTGAATACATACACAGATTTTAGTGCAATATGTTTTATTACTTTCATGGAACATAAATATCTTTTATGGTCTCCCATGTTCATGTTGCTTTAGCAACATAAAATGGTAAAACCTATTTAAGAAGAAGCTCATTTAAAAAAAAACATGAAAAGTAAAGTTGTCAGATTTGTGTTTCTACATTTTGTGTTTTGACTTCAACAGCAAAGAAATCAAATTCTAATTCACACTTCCACAATAGGGTGATATTTTATCAGGCCCGAGATTTAACAAGCAAACATTATAAAATTATAATTTTGTAGATTAACATGTGCTCAGAACATGAGAAAGAATGGTAGCTCTTTTTGATAGGTCAAGTCAGAAAATAAAATTTTCAGAAAATAGAATTATTTTATCTTTGTAAGATACAACAGAATTTTAAAAGCCTACTGAATTTCCTTATACTTTCTTACATACCATATTTAATCAAGGTTGTGGGGGCATATTATGAGACTTCTGTCATTTTTCCAAAACTTAGATATTATCCTTCATATATTTTTACCTGTTGTCTTTATCAGCTTCATTGGCTTATACCAGCAAGAGCTGGCTGCAAGATGGGTAACTGTATACGTTTATAAGAGCAACATCAAAATATTCATGTATGAAAACAATTCCTATATTCCATTATCTAAGACACTACAGTACATGTTTCTGAATGGTCAAACATCTGACAACTCCAAATCTTGACCAACAAATGGTCTGTCCCACACATTGGTAAAAAATATCAGCACACCAAATACAAATTAGGCAGATATGATCTCACTGATGATCCTCACTTTGTCAAGGACCTTGGAGTTCTCATATCAAATGACCTAAGCATCAGAGCTCACTGTAACAGCATTGTCAAAAAGGCTTTAAGAGTTGTAAATCTAATCTACAAGACTACAAGAAGTTGGAAAAAGAACTACAAAAATTTCCACAAAAAAGGACATTAAAATTAAAATGGACATAAATAAAGCCCATGTCACACTGCCCAACGGATGCAAAAAGGACACAACGGACGAGCAAAATGTTCCATCCGTTGTTATCCGCTTTCAAAAGTGGCAAAAATTTACATAACCGGAGCAGATAACATGGACGGAGGGAGGACACAGGGTGGATGGAAATCGGATGCGGAAGGGAAGCCCAGCAGATGGAAGCAGATGGGAGCGGATGGCACGTCCGCTAGGCTTCCGGGGGACCTCAGCAAAGCGGACGCAGAACGGATACAGCGGATGCACAGCGGATGAAGCGAATGCACAGAGGATGCACAGCGGAAGCCTAATGGATGCCTGGTGTTAATTGCACATGCGGGGAGGATGCATTGCGTCAGCCCCGCGGATATAATGGAAGCAGCTCGGAAGCAGGTCGCCATTCAGAGGAAAGACCTGCTGCCGGACGGATTGGCTTTTTTAATAAAGTCTTGGTGGAAACTTTTAGAAATGGTTTAAGCCTTTGCATGCTTGTGGGATGGGTAAGGATAGCTTTGGGATGGGTTAGGATACCTGTGGTATGGGTAATAGCTGTGGGATGGGTTAGGATAGCAGTGGGATAGATAAACCTCCAGTGTAAGCATAGTGGGACTGTATGGTCCACCCTCCCAGGTGCCACACCTATGGCCCTTTATTATCAATAATAATGTAATAATTATCCACACATGTCAACATAAACACAACTCTTTGTTCAACGCCCTGTTCATTGTAGGCCAACCAAACATACATTGCCCAATCTCATCCGTGTGATGAGACAGGCTGAAGGAAGCATCCATTAAGCATCTACCATCCTGTCTTGCCACTCCACTGCTCCAGCTGGGGAGTTGCACCAGTGTCTCAGGAGGTTGCGCTGCTTCTTCGCTTCATGTGAGGCTCTGTTGGGGCCTTGCACATCCTCAGTGTCAATCAGGTTTTGCTCTTGCCTCCTTTCCCCAGGCTCCATGTCCCCATTGCCTTGTTGGAGGTCCACAGGCCTGTTCTGCAAGACTGAGTAGCTGGTGCGCATGAGATTGTGCAGGATACAGCAAGCTTCCATGATCCTCCTCACGGTCTCTGGGCGATGCTGCATGGTGGTGAGAAGTACCTGGAACCTGTTGGCCAGGATGCCAAAGGCGTTGTCCACCACCCACCTTGCCCTGGACAGCCTGTAGTTGAAGATCCTCTCTGGAAGTGTAGGGCTTCATGAGGTAGATTGTGAGGGAGAAGGCATCATCCCCCACGATGAAGTAGGGCACATCTTGTGTGTCGTGGGGCAGGGGTTCTGGATCTGGGAAGCCCACAATGAGGTTGCGTTCCAGCTCCTCCTTGAGGTGACTGGCATTGTATACCTGGGCATCTGAAGATGAGCCGTTGCCTGAAGTATCGATATACATGAACTTGTAGTCAGCATTGACCATGGCAAAGAGGATGATGCTGAAGAAGCCCTTGGAGTTGAAATAAGTGGACCCCAACTTGGCTGTAGCTTTGCAGGCCACGTGCTTGCCATCTATGGCTCCATCGGTGTGTGGGAAGTTCTACTTCTGATACCACTGCTCTGCAACTTTCTTCCATCCTTCTTCAGTGGAGGGGTACTGGAGGAGCTCCTCCTTGTATTCTTCGATGATGGCCTGCACCACTTCTTTGACCACAATGCTGATGGTGTTGGATGGCACCCTCCAGCCGTATTTCATGCTCCTGTAGGTGGTCCCTGAGGCCAGGTGGTGCAGAGTGAATGCCACCTTGAGCCCAGGTTCCAGGCTGGGCTGGAAGCTGGTGTTTACCTTGGTCAATCTGGGTGTCAGCTGTTCCACAACTTTGTCAAACATGGCTGGAGGCATCCTCATGAAGTTTTGGAATGCCCGAGTGTCTTCGTTCCTTAGCTCCACCATCAGCTTGTTGTACAGTCCGTCCTCTGCTCTTCTGGTGAACCATCTTCGGACCCAGACTCTTTTTGGCTGCCTCTTTTTCTTCTCGCAGTAGAGTTCACAGAGCCTGCAGATGGCTTCGCACTGTTGCAGAACGATGGTGGTTGCCGAAAGGATTTTGTTGCAATCCACGGTGGACATGACTGGATGCTGTGGAAGAGGAAGAGTCAGATGAAGGCTGCAGAGGTCTACACTGCTGGGCTGCTGTTCTGAAAGTGAGATGCAGATGAGTTGATCCCCCTTTTTATAGGAAATATAGGTTTTCCGCTTGGCATCCTCTAGGCATCCTCTAGGCATCCTGTAGACATCCTTAATATCCAAGATAGGTCCCCTCTGCAAACGTTTTTTCTGTTTTAAACGCTTTGTTTCCGTGCTGCATCCGCTAGGCATCCGTTCTGCATCCATTCTGCGTCCGTTCCACTTCCTCCCCACGTCCAGGCAGATGGAGTTGCGCGGATGCGTAGTGGATGTCTAGCGGATATGGCGGATACATAACGGATGCGTAGCGGATGCGTAGCGGATGCAGAACGGACGAACTGGATACATTTTCCGCGCAAAAGTTTTGGGCAGCCCAAACCTTTCAGAGTGGATGAAACATCAATAAACGGATGCTGGACGGATAGAGAGGAAGCAAAATGGAGGCAGTGAGTACATCACGTTTTCCAACGGATGGCAAGCTTTTTTCTCCATTTTACATCCTCTTTTCATCCGTTGGTTCAGTGTGACATGGGCTTAAGCATAAAATGGTGCTAATGGAAAAAGAAGAAATAGCACAAAAAAATTAGAAATTGTAAGCAGAACTATTTTGAAGATGCAAATAAACCAGGCAGATGGCTAGCATATAAATTGAGAAAGGAAAGAGATTTGAGAAAACTAAATCAACTGATAAACAAACAAGGACATATATGCTATGGAAATGCGAAGAAGAAACAAATTATTCAAGATTATTATTCATAATCATTTTCATAATCTATTCATAAAAGATTACTATGGAAAACTATACCATCAAAAGAATGTTCAGGAAGAAAGAATTCAAAAATACTTACAGGAAGCAAATTTTCCCAAGATATCCAAAGATACTGAAACAATGTTAGTAAGTAATATAACAATGATGGAATTAACAGAAGCTTTAAAAAAGCAAAACATTGGGAAAGCACCAGGTCCGGATGGTTTGCCAGTGGAATTTTATAAGACATTCCAATAAACATTGAATCTTCACTTATTAGAAATTATGAATGAAGTTATGACAAAGAAGAAAATACCCCAAACCTGGTCAGAAGCATATATAACACTTGTACCAAAGGAGGACACAGACCCACAGCAAGTTAAAAATTACAGACCTATGTCACTATTAAATTCAGATTATAAAATTTTTGCTTCAATTCTGGCAGAAAGACTGAAAAGATATTTAAACAATTTTATTCATCCTGATCAAAATGGATTTCTGCCGAAGTGACAGATTAAAGATAATATGAAAATAATTTTAGATACACTGGAATACTATGAGGCACATCCTGAAAAACAAATGGCTCTGATGTTTATAGATGCACAAAAAGCCTTTGATAATGCGAATTGGCATTTTATGCTGTTACAATTGGACCAAATGGGCTTTGGTAAAAAATTTACTCCAGCTATCGAAATGATATAAAGAAGCTGCAAAGGTTATGATCAATGGAGACTTAACAGACTTTTGATATAAGAAAAGGGACCAGACAAGGCTGTCCACTGTTGCCTCTGTTGTTTGTGTTAACACTGGAAGTGCTGAATAGAAACATCAGAGAAGAAAAAGAAATAAAAGGAATGAAAATTAAAAAGAAGAGTATAAATTACAAGCTTTTGTGGATGACCTGGTATTTATATCAGAGAATCCATTGGAGTCAGCACCTAAACTGACAGAAAAGATAGAAGAGTATGGGAAAGTAGCAGGTTTGAAAATAAATAAAGATAAAACAAAGTTTTTAGCAAAGAGCATATTAGCAAGACGAAAGAAAGAATTGGAGGAAGTTTGGGGGATCCAGGTCACAAACAAGGTTTAGTATTTAGGGATACATATAACACCAAGATGTAGCACACTTAAGGAGGATAATTATCTCAAACTTAAACAACAGATTGTGACAGATTTGATAAAATGGGAAAATTTACAGTTATCACTGATTGGGAGAATATCTACAATTAAGATGAATGTATTGCCCAGAATCTTATACTTATTCCAGACAATTCCAATCAGATTAGGGAAATAATTATTTGAAGATTAAAACAAAATAGTGCTAAAATACATTTGGCAGGGGAAGAAAGAGAGAATAAAACTTAAATTGTCACAAGATGCAAGATTATGAAGAGGATTTGCTTTGTCCAATTGGGAATTATACTACCAAGCGACAAATCTGATGTGGGTAAAGGAGTGGATAACACTAAGGAATACTAGACTTTTGAATTTAGAAAGATATGACTTGCTCTTAGGGTGGCATAGCTTCCTCTGGTATAAGGGAACTAAAACGCAGGGGAAAAAAAAAACTTTTTTTTAAAAACAAATATATATGTATTACTGAATTTTCTGTAATTAATCCAAAGTAAGATAAATTGTGCTTGGTCATTTGTGCTTCAAGTGAGAATGATGATTTAATTGTCTTAGGAGTTTTTTTCCAAACATCAATGACATTTGAGCAAAAATATTCAAAATTCAACTTTAATTTTGAGAAAATGTTACAAAGAATCCTATTCTCTGCATTATTCTGATCTTTTAAATATAAACAATGCATGACATGCTTTCAAATAATCCAGGACTAGCCTTTTTTTAATTGAAATTCTATTTTTAGCTCACTGGTATCAACTAACTAGAAGGACAAAAAAAAATTAAACACAATAAGGAAAAACTGTGAACTAATAGTTTTATCATAGAAATAGCTTGTCGTGTGCTATATTTTTATCTCTCTGTGAAACTCTTCCAGGTTTCATTAATTAATGTCAATAAATTCACACTGTCATAAATTTAAGTTAATAAAAGCAGAGTCTATATGTAAATGATAGCATTATTTATTTTTATATTGTTTATATTTTTTATAATCAACTGGCAAAAAAGTTGATTAAGGACAATTAACCAGTGGAACAGCTTGCTTCCAGAAATCATGGACACTCCATTGTTGAATTATTTTAAGAAGAATCTGGACAGTCACTTATCTGAAATAGTATAGGTTCTCCTGCTTGAGCAGGGAGCTGGACTAGAAGACTTCCACGGTCTTTTCCAGGTCATTCATTTATTCTGTCATTCTAATTTTAGTTAAAAGAACATACATTCTATAGTCAGGGATCTTTTTCAATGGTTCTTGAAGATTTCCTAAAGAAGAAATTATGGAGTCTCAAAAAACCTAGTTTCAATTGTTCCAGAATTCCTGTATCCCTGATTATGGTGTAAATTTAGATGCATAAGATAAAGGAACCATTAAAAATTAAACATTTAGAAAAGGGTGTAGAGATAATGATTGTTATTTATTTTTTAGTCTAGTCCAGTCCAGCCTATAGCTACACAGTTCCCATTTTGGAACACTGACTTCACGAAAAGATATTTTGCCTCTTAAATAATGACTATCTCAAGTGGAAGACATTTCATACTTGTCAAAATGAAGTATATTTGAATAAAATTACTTCATATTCTTTTCATTCATTCATTAGTGCTCATTAGGTTTTCCAATGGATTTTCTATATGTTATGTTTGCAAATGCAATTAAAAATATCAAGGTGTAAAAAACAATGTTCTTCATCTGATTATTTAAAACATAAAAAGACAAATATCTTAGCAGAATTTGTCTCAGCAAAGAATCTTCAGGCATTGACCTTTGTGTCTAGAGTATTTCAATTTTAACATTCTTCTGTGCTTTCAATCTGATGTTGAACAGTGGAAAAGGTTTTCTGCTTTGAATGAAAATTGTTCATGAATGCTATGGTTAGGTTGGATTTATTGTCTTTCAACACCTCTTATCAGGCACCAAAGAAACTAGTCAGACTGACAGCCCCCTTGGAACATTTCAACTCAAGAATGACAAGACAAAAATGCCTTGAGGACAAGATATTGAAGGAAAAAAGCCACTTGGGCATGAAAGAAAAAGTGAACAACTAAGGTTTTAAAAATGTTAACAAAGCTGAGCAGCATAATTTCTTAAAATAAAGCATCATTTTAAATAGGCTAGCTAGGTATGATGATTAATTACCATAAATGGGTAGCCACTGTATACTTTCACATAGGCTAAAGAAGAAAGTATATAGCCATTAGTCTTACTTGTTTACTGTTAATGAAATAGGAGGAGGAGTATTATGTATGCTTGGTGCCTTGAGTTATTTATAAATTAATAAAGATTAAAAAATAAAAATAAATAAGTAATAGGGCTGCCTTGCTTTAGTTTTACATTTATAACTATATTGACAATGCATATTTAAATAAAGAATAAATGAGGGTTTTTTTAATTGCACAAATTACATGTTTGTGTTGCCAAGTGTCAATTGCCTCAGGCAATTGATTATGCTACCCAATGATAAATAAATCCCGCCTTATTTGCTGACTCTTTTTTGTTCTCATAAAATGTTCAGTTTATTTTTAAAATACAAAAGTAGGTTTTGTGTTTTAATTCAGTTTAATTTAATTTAAATACAGTTCATAAGATCGAGTTAGTGTTAAGACTTTCAGACTTCAAGAACTGGTTAAATAGAACAGAAAAGCAACATGAAAGAAAAACTAGTAAACAATTTAAGAAAACATTTATACTTTACATTTTATTTGAGTGTCAGGACTTTCATCCAATGTATGGCAGATAAAAATTAATCAAAGCCAGTTGCTGGGGATTAATTCACAATTATTCCTAGCTATATCATTAATACAAAGAACATAGAATTTGCTCTGCACAAATAAAAATAATAAATCCTTCTTTAGGTTTTCATCTTTCTTGTTTATTTGTATTTCTTATGGGAGGAGAAGGAGGGCTCAGCTCATTTTTTAACTATGATCAAACAGAATATAATAGGTCAGTATTTCTGTTATATGGATAAACAAAATAAATTAGTCTAAAGTCCATTATATACTGGTATTTTCCACATTTTGGAAATATAAGCCATCCGTATCATATCATTAAATCAAGTTATTCTTTCCAAAAGCACGAAAACAAATTTATGATTGGCAAAACAAAATGAAATGATCGTGGACCAATCCTATATGTGTGTCCATACTATTGTTTTATATTGCCAACCAAATGAGTTTTTCAAATTACTTTCATGTTTTGATCACAAGAAATATATTTTATATTCTATCAGAGCTTAATTATTGTTAATATGGAGTATTCCAACTCTGTATTTGAAAGTACTTGAAATAATAACCACTTTAACACTGCAATTTAGTAGTTTCTGAAGAAATTGTGCTTTTTGGAATGAACACACTTTGGAATTAATAATATTAAGGAGTTTCAGATGCTGCTAAGTGCCAAACTGTGGAAAAATAATTAACTGATATGTTTCCATTTCTTTAAAAAATACATATGTAATGCTTTTGGTTTGAGTTTCTTCAGTGAGACTGAAATCTGCGATCATGTGCATTTTCGATCTGTGCTTGACGATGGAGTGCCCCAAGCTGACTGTTTTCAGGGCTAAGCCACCCAGTAGAAGTGGTGAAGAGGGGGGAGACTGCCAGCAGGGTCGAGGAGAGTCACATCTCTCCTCCCCAGCTGGTCATTACTCTCTTTGCCGAAGGTGGTTACAGCGGTGGTCAGAAATGGCCAGCTCAAAGAAGAACTCGACTGGAAAAGAATGTACAGGTGGAAGATAAGAAGAGAAAGTTTTGGCTGACTGGGTCAAACTGAAAAAGCAACAATATAAGGTACCCTGGAATTTGAATTATAAAGAACAACATTGCTCTCAAAGAAGACTTTGAAGTGGCGAATGAGAGAGGGAAGGGAAAGGATTAGTTGTTTTTTTCTTTTCTTCCCTATATTGACAACAAAGAGATTTAAGCAAGAAACCAGCAGAAATCCACTTTGACATTAACAAGTATTTAAGCTGAAAATAAAATGTCAAAAGGACAATAAAAATTTTTGGATTCTCAAAAACTTTTAAAAGAAGGGAAAAAAACCAAAAGGTAGGATCTGGAAAAATGAAGAAGACCACCTGAAAGTGAAAGGAATTAACAGTAAAACTTTAAGCCCCTGTCACACTGCACCAACGGATGCAAAGAGGAAGTAAAATGGACAAAAAACCTTGCCATCCGTTCGAAAACGCGATGTACTCACTACCTCCGTTTTGCTTCCTCTCTATCCGTCCAGCATCCGTTTATGGACGTTTCATCCGCTCCAAAAGTTTTAGGCTGCTTAAAACTTTTGCGCGGAAAATGTATCCAGTTCGTCCATTCTGCATCCGCTACGCATCCACTACGCACCCGCTACGCATCCGCTATATCTGCTAGGCATCTGCTGTGAATCCGCGCAACTCGCATCCGCCCGGACGCAGGGAGGAAGTGGAACGGACACAGAATGGATGCAGAACGGAAACAAAGCGTTTAAAACGGAAAAAACATTCGCAGAGGGGACCTATCTCGGATATTAAGGATGTCTAGAGGATGCCTAGAGGATGCCTAGAGGATGCCTAGAGGATGCCTAGCGGAAAACCTACAGTGCCTATAAAAAGGGGGAGCAACTCATCTGCATCGCACTTTCAGACCAGCAGCCCAGCGGTGCAGACCTCTGCAGCCATCATCTGACTCTTGATCTTCCACAGCATCCAGTCATGTCCACTGTGGATTGCGACAAAATCCTTTCAGCAGCCAACATCCTTCTGCAACACTGCGAAACCATCTACAGTCTCTGTGAACAGTACAACGGGAAGAAAAGGAAGCACCCGAAAAAAGTCTGGCTCCGAAGATGGTTCACCAGAAGAGCGCAGTACGTACTTCATGACAAGTTGATGGTGGAGCTCAGGAGCGAAGACCCACGGGCGTTCCAGAACTTCATGAGGATGCCTCCAACCATGTTTGCCGAAGTTGTTCAGCGCCTGACACCCAGGTTGACAAAGACAAACACCAACTTCCCGCCCAGCCTGGAACCTGGGCTCAAGGTGGCACTCACTCTGCGCCACCTGGCCTCAGGGACCACCTACAGGAGCATGCAGTATGGCTGGAGGGTGCCACCCAGCACCATCAGCTTTCTTGTTAGAGAAGTGGTGCAGGCCATCATTGAAGAATACAAGGAGGAGCTCCTCCAGTGCCCCTCCACTGAAGAAGGATGGAAGAAAGTTACAGAGCAGTGGTATCAGAGGTGGAACTTCCCACACACCATTGGAGCCATCGATGGCAAGCATGTGGCCTGCAAAGCTCCAGCCAAGTCAGGGTCCACTTATCAGAACTACAAGGGTTTCTTCAGCATCATCCTCTTCGCCATGCTCGATGCTGACTAGAAGTTCATGTACATCGATGTTTCAGGCAACGGCTCATCTTCAGATGCCCAGGTATACAATGACAGTCACCTCAAGGAGGGGCTGGAAAACAACCTCATGGTGGGCTTCCCAGATCCAGACCCACTGCCCAACGACACGCAAGATGTGCCCTACTTCATCGTGGGGGATGAGGCCTTCTCCCTCACAACCTACCTCATGAAGCCCTACACCTCCAGACTCCTCACCCGTGAAGAGAGGATCTTCAACTACAGGCTGTCCAGGGCAGGGCAGGTGGTGGAGAACGCCTTTGGCATCCTGGCCAACAGGTTCCAGGTACTTCTCACCACCATGCAGCATTGCCCAGAGACCATGAGGAGGATCGTGGAAGCTTGCTGCATCCTGCACAATCTCATGCACACCTGCTACCCAGTGTTGCAGAACAGGCTCGTGGACCTCCAGCAAGGCAATGGGGGCATGGAGCCTGGGGAATGGAGGCAAGGGCGAAACCTGATCGACACTGAGGATGTGCAAGGGCCCAACAGAGCCTCACATGAGGCGAAGAAGCAGCGCAACCTCCTGAAACACTGGTGCAACTCCCCAGATGGAGCGGTGGAGTGGCAAGACAGGATGGTAGATGCTTAATGGATGCTTCCTTCAGCCTGTCTCATCACATGGATGAGATTGGGCCATGTATGTTTGGTTGGCTTACAATGAACAGGGCGTTTAATAAAGAGTTGTGTTTATGTTGAAATGTGTGGATCAATGCTTAAATTGCAATTGATAATGAAGGGCCATAGGGGTGGCACCTGGGAGGGTGGACCATACAGTCCCATAGTGCTTGCACTGGAGGTTTATCTATCCCACAGCTATTGCCCATCCCATAGGTATCCCTGCCCATCCCACAGGTATCCCTTCCCATCCCACAGCTATCTTTACCCATCCCACAGGTATCCCTTCCCATCCCACAGGTATCCCTTCCCATCCCACAGCTATCTTAACCCATCCCACA